>OY776678.1:52660699-52833199 GCA_963675555.1 Leptura quadrifasciata
ATCACCTTGTTTGGGGTCATTTAAAAAATATTGTCTATGCAACTGCCGACGCCGTTACAACCCGTGAAGGCCTGGAGCTACGAGTGAGATGAGCAATTAATAGCATAACGGCTCAGCAATTGGCGAACGTTCTTCGAGTAATAGCTATGCGAGTTTAGAAATGCATTGGCGTTAATGGACAGCATTTTAAACAACTGTTGTAATGTTTTGTGTTAATTTTTTGTATTCCAAAACCGCCTTATGTGTAATAAGGCAATTAGAATAAAATTGTATTTTCTTATTTTCTTTTAGCTGTAATTTTATTTGTATTTATCGCACATTTTAATACGACACATGATTAAATCCATTATTAAGTACCACGATACCAATATGGTTCCATTTGAATGCAAAAAATGCAATAATATACAGGGTGTTCCATTTAAAAATCGAAAGTTAGTGTCACTTCCGACGAAATCGGAAGTAAAAAATAAATAAATTGTATGTCAAAAAGTGCCGCTTATTATGTATGTAGTATATCTTAAATTTCAATCAATTATCTTCAAAACTAAAGGAGGAAAGGGGGTATACCATGATCCTGTTACACCCGGTATAAACTTTTGAACGGGGTTAGTTTTTGGGCCTGGGGCCCATAATCGAAGAAGCTATAGTCGTGATATGCTGCACTCTGCAATAGGTAGGTGAGAAATCTACCTAAAAGATTTTTTTTTTGTGGTATTGGACATGATCCATTAGCCAATTACAGACATTAGAAGCTAACTTAAGCAATAAAATGGAGGAAAAAAAAAAAGAATTAAGATTATTAAATAGTGGTAAATACTTATTTTTGAAATAAAAATGAACAACATTCCTCTCATTCACTATAATAATAATATTTATTATTATTGAAGTAGGTATTTTGTGAGTACACGAATGGACATTTTCAAAATATTTAATTTAATAATTTATTTAATTATTAATTTATTTAAGTATAGTAACGCAAAAAAATTACATTTTTTTTCTCGAAATAGGCTTAGAATGTCATAAAACGTCGAGATTTTAAATTTGAGCGAAACAAATTTATCTGTCTGCCTGTCTCTCTGTCCGTCGGTCTGTCTGTCTGTCTTTAACTTTTTTTGTTTGCTAACGTTTACTCTGCAACCATTTATGATATTGGCTTGAAATTTGGTATTCTTATGTATTATAACGAGATCTGGAACTAGATTATATTTTGATCTAGTTCCGTTGAAGGGTTTAGGGGTAAATGGGGTAAATAAAGGTAAATAGGAAAAGCAAGCAAGCAAGAGTCCATAAAATTACGATTTAGGTCATGTACGAAAAGTCAAAGTCCAATAACTTTTTTTTGACAGCAGTCGCGCCCACTATCAATCCCATAATCACCCACATAACGATCTCTGCACTATTGTGAAAGGAAGTAAAAAATTAAAAAGCGATTTAGGGTGTATACAAGAACGAAAGGGCTCAAAATTTTTTTTGGCATTAGCTCCCCCCCTCTACCAACCCCATTGCGACCTCCACCCTATTATTGACGGGAGTAAAAATTAAATTGGGATTTAGTGTTTGTAGGAGAACCAAGGGCCTCTAAAATTTATTTTGGCATTAGCTACTATCACTACCACTTCCAATGCCACCCCCACCCTATTATTAAAGAGACTAAAAAATTAAATTGAGGCTTGGATAAAAAATCTTAATATGGAAGTGGTGTTTCCTTGAGCAGTGGTTTTTTGTTTAAGTAATTTCGAAAATATTTTGTGAAATGTTTTTAAAATACAGTTAAAACATTTTGAATATATCGAAAACAATCAATTATACCTATGTTTAATTTAATTTTGTCGCACGGCTACGTCGGAATCATTTAAGTGGACACAAACGTTCTCCCATTATCAATGCATTTAATCGCATGAATGAAGGAGATGAACGTATAATTGTAGTAGTTTGATAGAGTGGAAAAGTCGTAAGTAATTTTACAGTGATCGCCTGATATGTATATGAATGAGCTCGAGCCATATACACGCCATAAACGCTGAGACCGACTTTACATAAGGAGATCGTTATTGTCTTCTGCTGCCACCATGAGTAAAACTTACAAACTACTTAAACAATGCTAATTCAGAGTTCCTTACATGCAGTTCTGACAGTTCACTTCCCGCAGATCCAACACAAGAAGCGATTTGTTACTCCTCCCTAACCTATGATGCCATACGTAATAAGTGATTAGGCCAGTGCATTATACAATATTTTAAAATGTTTCTCCCGACAAATTTGTTTGAAATATTTGAATATTGGCAGTAACTTTCTTTACTTTTTTACTATATTATTAATATGTATGTCCCGTTTTAGGTGACAGTCAATAGTAATATCCAAATACTTACACTTTTTTTTGCAGAAGTTATTCATTCTAGAATCTTCATGCGTTATATTAATTAAATCACACTTGGGGAGGCCATTGCTCTAGCTGGTGAAAGGTAAGTAGTGCGTCTTATCAAAGTATATTGTTAACAATTTACTATTAAAGAAATTTACTTTTGTTTTAAAATTTCCCTCAACATTACATTTCAATGATTCCCAAATAATATTTTTAAAGAAAATAGCCCTGTCATCGGCATAGTTTATTATTTCCGCATCTATTGGTAATTTAAATAGGTCATTAGCATATATACAAAATAAAATTGGTCCCAAAACTGTACCTTGTGAAGCTCCATGACAGGCATTCTTTATATTGGCTATTACTATTATTTGTACTGATATACTGTTTACGATTTGTTGGGTAGTTCTTTATTAAATTATGGAACGTTTCTCGAAAATCAATATTTTCCAGAGCCTCTAATAAATCATGATGGCTCACCGTGTACGAAAGCTTTAGCTTAATGAATGAAAACACATAGTGAGTGCTCAACGTATATTCAAAACGTTGCATATTTTAAAGATTAAGTCGGCTATTCCATCAATCGTTGGTCTAGCCTCCATGAATCCGCACTGTTTGTCCGACATAATTTTATATATTTTTTAAACTTTTAATATTGTCTCTAATAAATAATTTATTTATTAAATAAGTTAAGGGCTCCGCAATGTAGTCAGAAATGTTTTTAAGGGTTTAATCCTTGAGCTTATCGACCTCGGGGGCTTTTTTAAATTTTAGTTCAGCAATATTTTTTTTATTTTTTGCGTTATATATGCCTATATTTCTGAGACATAATAAACATGGTTAATTTTAATTTTAAGGTTTGTAATTCAATTCTGAAACAATTCTATAGTTATTTATTAACTACGTGAAATATAGATTTATGACTTATAATATTCGCAAAAGGTCTGGCTAGAAATAAATGTTGTTAATGCAAAAATTTTATATCACTATTTCAGTTAACTTTCCCTAATTTGATATTTTCACGAATATAAAGCAAATATTGAAAGTTTCCAGCTTTCTACATCAATTCAAACATCGTTATTACTTTCAAAGATTCACAGACATTAATCACGTAAATTCTGTTGACACAAAAAATTACAATGTCTCGTTATGTACTTATACGCTTTCTGTAATATATTTTTCTTCAAATCTTTCGCTTTCATTGAAACTTTAAATTAAATAAAGTTAAACACTAACCTCCAATTTCAAGTTGGAAAGAGTTATTGTGTTTGAACATGAACATTGGGGAAATTCGTCAATTAAAAAAGTCTTTGCTATACAGCTGTATTTAATTAATTCCCTCAAATCAAAGGACTAACGGCTTGGATCTTACAACTTATTTAATTTTTCCATATTTTAGTAAGTTATTGTATTCTTAATCATCTAATGGCAACTTATTATTTTATTAGATATTTTTCTTTCAAATAATTACATAAATTTTATTATTGTATACAGGGTTTTCCAAAAGGTTGGGTCACCCCAATTGAATAATAATTAATCTTAACTTAATTGAAATTGGTCAGTAATATTGCAGACCTATAATAAATATAATAGTACGGCAGCCCATTATCAGGATTCTCGACCCACCAACATCTTACTTATTACCACTCCCAAGCAAGCGGCGAAAGATTATTACGACCTGACGGAACTCTGCTACTACAGAGTCTCCGTAAGCGAGTATATCCGGTTGGACATACCCCAGTGCCACAGGTGTCAGCACTTCGGGCACTTCTCTGTAATATGCAACCGGGCCGAACGATGCGTTCGGTGCGGAAAAGCGCATCCAGGGTCGCCATGTCCCGCAGAAAAGTGCACCTGCGCCAACTGCGGGGCAGAACATCCGTCAAATTACAGAGGATGCCCGGCGTACATGGCCGCCAAGGAACTATACGCACCTAAAGTTGCCCCAACCTTAGCTACTAGAGCCACCGGAATAACTCAGGACCAACCCACCCCAGCTCCGGCATATAATGCTACCACTCGAATTCAGCCGAATAATCAATCCGCCTCCAATAATTTGCCACCCTTGTCGCAGAAAACTGCAGATCTTGTCAATACTCAGAACATCCGTGCCTGGCAAAACTTCAGAGCCCGGCAAAGAGCAGCCACACAGTCGGCTAGCATTCCACCCCCACCTCACACTGAAACTGCCACCAACCCCCTCAGGGAAATAATAGATTGCTTGAAATCGGTTAACATAAAACTTATCTGGGACGCGCTGAAGCAACTAATGTCGGCCTTAAAATCTACTCCAGATCCTCTGGAAAAGATATTTGTGATCCTTAAACATATCACTAAATTATTTTAATAGGCAAACAAATTAAACAGAAGTCTACGCTCACCTTCCTGCAATTTAATGCCAACGGTGTAATCAGGCAGAAGACACCTACTGCAAACCTACAAGGTCGACATCTGTTGCTTGAGCGAAACACTCTTAAAAACACACCACAGACTGACATTTCCTGACTACAATATATACCGTTCCGACCGCCCCACCAGGGGAGGCGGCACGGCTGTTGTGGTCCGGAAAACACTAAGACATACACAAATACTGTTACCACCTTTACACTCTCTTGAGGCGGCTGATAGAATGCTGCATCTCCCCCAAAGAGATGTGGCTGTAGTGTCTGCCTACAAGAGACCACAAATTACCCTCGACATACGTGACCTTGACCACTTGACCAGTACTTACAACTCCCTTGTCCTGCTTGGCGATTTAAATGCGAAACATTCTTCCTGGAAACATTCTTCGATCCCTAATACCTCTGGCAACACCCTTTTTCAATACCTTAACCATTATCCGAATATACAATTTATAGCCCCTAATCAACCCACCCGCCCTCTCCCAAGTCAGTCGGTCATAGACATCGGACTAACTTGCAATTTTAATTACGCATATGAAAATACAGTTATTCATGCCTTAAATAGTAACCACTATCCGGTCAAAACGACTTTTAAAATAAACTATCAATATTCACCACAAATTAGGCGTCCTCGTGAGGACGACTATGACTGGCTGACAATTTCCACATACCTATCACATAACATCCCCAATAACCCATCCTGCGATTCGCCCGACGAAATCGACCAAGCAGTTGACCACTTAACTCGACATATTACCCAGGCACTTTCCTTAAGCCAGAAAATACTCCCAGCCCTATCCTATAATTTACAACTTCCTAGGCAACTAGTCGAATTAATTCAATATAAAAACAGAATTCGAAAGCAATATCACCGCACTAGAAACCCAAACTTGAAAATTCAATTCAACCTCCTAAAAAGACAAATCGACTCTTCTATTAAATTATTTCGTAGCGAATCTGTCTCTCAACTAGTTGCCTCCCCTGAAGATCCACACTTTGCCCCCACATATTTTCAACCGCATATCACCCTTAACCACCCCCAGTTGGAGTGGCTGTCACCGACTCCGATAAGGCTGCCTCCTTTGCCACTTATCTCTCCACTATTTTTCAACCCAATCTCATTCCCCAAACTACCCTCGATATCGTTTAACCCTTTGTAGCCACCCTTAACCAAACCACCCTATTGACTGGCGATGAACCTATTTTTTACTCTCCCTCCGAGATCCGCAGGGCTCTTAACTCTATGAGTAGTAAAAAAGCACCTGGGCCCGATGACATCCCCATATTCGCCCTTAAGCACCTACCTATATCTGCCTATCTATTCCTAACTAGACTATATAACTCGTGCATGCGTTGCCTGCACTACCCGCACGCATGGCGGGAGGTCAGAATAGTTAATATTCTTAAACCACACAAGCCTCCTAATCTACCCTCTGCATATCGCCCTATCAGTCTCATTTCATCCCTAGCCAAGATCCTAGACATACTAATCCTCAGTCGGGTCCAGCAGTCTGGATGCCTCTGGATTTTTAAATAAATAAGAGTACGGTTTCAGAACCAGTCATTCCACCACCCAGCAGCTCTATCGAGTTGGCGAAATTGTCACAACCAACTTCAACCGAGGTATATACACAGGGTTTGTCGCCTTAGACCTCGAAAAAGCCTTCGACAAAGTTTGGCATAATGGACTTTTATATCAACTTCACATCGCGAGCATCCCGATTCGCATCATAAAGATGATGCAATCATATACTTCTAACCGCAAATTTCGAGTTAAAGTCAATAAGGATTGCTCTCCACTCACCCCCATATTATCTGGCATCCCCCAGGGGTCATCCCTTGGTCCAGACCTTTACAACCTATATATTAACAACCTACCCCCTCCTTTAGATCACCGCACTACCCTCTGCCTCTATGCAGATGACACCGTCACCCTTACCACCTCCGTAAACCCTGCCGTTATGACGAACATTCTACAGTGACAGACAGATGTTACAATAACATATTACAAAGACTGGGGACTGACCACCAACCTGACTAAAACGCAAGCAATTTATTTCAGTAAAAAGCAGAAATCCGTAACAACCACCCTAACTCTGCATGGCCACAATCTTCCATGGCTAGAGGACATAACTTATCTCGGTGTCACACTTGACCGTAAGCTTTATCTTAAAAAACATGTTTCCAATGCTGCTCCCAAATACCCATCCTTAAATTACATTTTTACTCCTTAAAAACTTGTACTTATTGTTTGAAAAAATGCAAAAAACACAAAAAAATACACAAAATATTTTAAAAAACTAAAAAAATTATTAAATAAAATAGAAAATCAAACCAAAAAAATACAAAATACGTAGTAAATAAAAAAAAGAACATATTACCATAATTACACTACTATGCCCTTCAGGCCGAATCTGAAAAGAGCCATTTTTTTTTAATAAAAGACTCGTTTAGCTAAAAAAGTTGCCACCATACCACTATCAGTTACTAACATTATATCCTAACACTAAATCATCCTAACATGAAACAGCCAATATGTACACTTTCCATCATAAACTCATACACAAAATAACTCACACACCAGCCAGCCACGAGCGCGACATTTTACACACAACGCAACTTGCGGCAAGCACCTAACGGGTGGAAAACTGACGTACACCCAGAATGGGAACAAATACTTACGATGATTGCTGGTTTCTTTACGTGATTCTTTACACCGACTAAACTGCTATGGCAAACTGTACAGCAGCATCGAAAAACTTAAAGGCAGCGAAAATTGTATGAACTATAGTATGGAGATTCATTTGGTAAACTGTGAATTATGGGATTATGTTAATGGCACGAAATATCATGAATAATGAATAAACGTGCTTTGGCAGCAATTGCATCTGAAACTGAAATATATTTAGACCGAAATAAGAGACACAAAGTCAGGAGAAGCAGTTTGAGACAAACTAGAACGATTACAAAACACCAAGGGCTACTGAATTTTTTAATGAGTGTCCGATAACCTCATTCAGCTTGTATAGTGCATAGTTTAAGGAGACAACTCTACGCTGGGTCCGAGTCCTAGCGGTGGAAACATTTTCATATAACACTCATTTTACAAGAATCATATTTTTTTAGAGGCTGAAAATCACTTAAGTTCTTTATAGAATGACTGATTAGCTAAAGGTGAATTGCGGTCAATCATTTGAAGGATAATTGAAGGGGTGCCATTAAACTGTGAAAAAGTCTCTGAGAGCCTTTTAAAATTGGCTTCATTATCTCTATTTGGATAAAAAGAACCAAAGAAGAATGTTTAAAGATTTCCTTTAAGGGACCAAAATTAGCGTTTGATGCAAATAATTTTTCCAAATTTTGTTCACACCGTTGAAGAAAATTGGTTCTCTAGCATCAAAATTCCTTCAGATAGGTTCACAATATAATATTGATATTATACGGTGGAAAACCAAATTTGAAAGAATAATTGCAATACTTAGACTCCGCTAGACAAGCTCTAATATCTCAGTTATTAATAATGCGATTTTCTTCAAATTTGGGTGGTAATTATATGTTGGAAGAATGAATTATTTGGCATAGTAAACATTTTTATTTTTTATTGGCGTGCGGCTTTAGGGGGTAAAATAAGGTAGGTTTTTTGGCAAAAGGATATTAGGGCTTATTTTAGACAATTTTTTTTTATCATATTTGGATTCAGCATGTCCAAAAACCCCTTAATCCAATATTGTCAATGATCTCAAAAACGAATTGTGGCAGAAACGAAAAATTAATTAATTCTTAAAAAACGCTTTTTAATTTTTTTATAACTTTATTTAATTGCTATAACAAACTAAAAACAACTTTTTTTAAGTTTTGGTCTCTTCAACATAGCCACCTTCCAATGATACCACACAGTTAATGTTGTTAATGTAAATGTTGCATCGTCACTAAACATTATGTTCTTTAAAAAAATCAGTCGTTAAGATAGTTACCTTGCTACCATAGGCATTAATCAAAGCTGCTTTGAAAAATAAGTTTTTATGTCTGGTCGATAGCCGAGTGGGTTAAGGCGCGAGGTGGCAATCGCGATTAATCACACGGAAATCGCACCACCGGGTTCGAATCCTGGCTCCGGCACTGTCGGAGGGAATGGTTGTATGTCCGCGTTTTTTCAATGTGTAACCCCCTTCCGTATAAGCCCTGGTTTCTGGAACTGGGGGTTGTCTAATTTCTGTGGTGTTTATTTATTTATTTATTTGACATTTGGCGATTCATAAGAATTAATTGTCAAGAGTTATTTAATTTAGTTAGTTATTGTTATTTAATTTATCAATCTTACTGATAATGGAAGAGAATTGGAGAGTAGTTCTTACAATTGAAGAAAAAGTTGAAAATATTCGCTTATTTGGTGATAATGAAATATCTACGCGTCAGGTTGCTCGAATATTTAATCAACACCATCGTGATTGAGCACCAATTTGGCACAAAATCGTTGGTAACAAACTATTTTCAAGAACCGGAGCCATTTTCAAGACAAGACCAAGAAGGTACAATTTAAATTCACGACAATATCCAGACAACGAACGCATTTTAACAGAATTTCGGAACAATCCAAATGGTAGTATAAAAGGAGTTGCGAGAACATTAAATTTAACCAAAAATAAAATATGGAGGGTTTGAAACGCAGTAGATTAGAGCATTTAAACCAAAATTTTTGCATACTCTCTTAGAAGGTGATTTTGAGAGGCGGTTTGATTTTTGTCTATGATTGCAAGGTAACTATCAGATTTTTTTTAAAGAACATACTGTTTAGTGACGAAGCAACATTTACGACAAACGGCGTGGTATCTAGTCAAAATTGTAGATATTGGACAGCCGAAAATCCCGACTTTGTAATTAACTGTAAAAACCAATACAGTGAATAAGTTAACGTGTGGTGTGGCATATTAAACGCCTCCGCGCACAATTCTCTGACAGTTAAGACATTTTTTAAATGCAAATTTCCCTATGAAGTGGATAGGTAGAAATAGCCCTTTAGAACCGTGGCCCCCTAGATCGCCTGATATTACCCCTTGTGACTTTTTTCTATGGAAGTACTTGCCTTAGGATTAGGCAAGCGTATGAAGAAATTACTCCCCAAACTTTAAGAAAAGTGATTGAACGGTTAAGAAGGGTTGTTGAAAAGTGTATTTTATTGGAAGATGGCTATGTTGAAGAGACCAGAACTTAAAAAAAGTTCTTTTTAGTTTGTTATAGAATATAAGAAATTTAAAAAGCGTTTTATAAGAAATTAATTAATTTTTCGTTTCTGCCACAATTCGTTTTTGAGATCATTGAGAATATGGATTAAGGGGTTTTTGGGCATACTGAATCCAAATATGATAGAAAAATTTGTCTAAAATAAACCCTAATATCCTTTTGCCAAAGAACTACCCTATTTTACCCCCTAAAACCGCACTCCAATGAAAAATTAAAATGTTTACTATGTCAAATAATTCATTTTTTCAACATACAATTACCACCCAAATTTGAAGACAATCGCATTATTAATAACTGAGATATTAGGGTGGATTTATGAAAAGCGGGACACACTGTATACTTGTTAACAATATTATATCATTAACGCATTTATACAATTAAATGTATTTTTGATTATTTGACATACCCTATAACAAATTTATAATCAATAAATTATTATTGAAAACAGCTAAAGTACATGAAAAATTTAATTACATCAATTTATTAATGACATAATGCATTGCAACATGTTAGCAACATCGTGATAAGAAGAAGAATAAGACTGAATTAATTATCTCCTGATGATCCTAAGATGGTTACCGAGACTATTCGAATAATGTGTCCCAATGTAATAATAAAATTTTTTGATGTTGTGCAAAAGTGGTTTTCAGATACCAAAGACATAAATTTGTAAAAAGTGATTTTCATACGAAAATGCCTCCTTCGAGAGGACAAAGACCCAGCGTAGGATTGTCTCCATAAAACGGATTATGGACCAAAAAAAGTTAAAGGAGGTTATCAAACACACTTTCAATATCTTAAAGCTCTTGATTGCAGTTATTTAAAATTAATCCAACACTATAATTGGGGGACGATCGTAGGTGCGCATTCACTATACACATATCTCGATCACTACCATATGGTAATTTTCCGGCATTACGACTTGGCATTTTAATTCTTTCCTGTCCCCCTTGTCGCTTCTGTTTGTTTATTTTTGTTTTCTAAATTCTTCGCTAAACCTCTCCTACCTTTACTGGAATCAAAAACTTATCAAAACTAAATTAGTGTGTGTCTATTTTTATTAATTTTAAGTTTTAACTATTTTTATTTTGGACATTTTAATGAAATTAACTTATTTTATTCATTTTGTTGAAAGGTGATAAGTTTTATTTATATCTTCGCGGCAAACGGTATAGTAGAATGTGGTTGTGGTGAGACGGCAAGTTGAGAAACTTTTATTGGTACATCAATAATATAACGATCATCTGACTCATTTTCACGTAAGCGATGTAAAGGATGCACTAGGTCCCTCCCCGCTACGGCATTCTACTATAGTGATTTCTTCGCTTATACTTCTGTATTGTTAAAACATAATATTTTTAGTCGCAAACTCCTCTATAAAATTCTTATTTTACTATAAGGAACATAACCAGATTGCAACCAACAGCTACTCTCCGGGCGATGTGCCCCGCCGAGCGCTGAATTACAATTTACAAGTCGGGTGCGTTAAGTGTAATAATTGCATATTACCATCAACACGCTAATGCTTCGATTGCAACAAACGTACTGTTGTTGTACTGTTGTACTATATTGTTGTTTCACCTAATCAGCCCTGTCCCATCCAGACCCTCACCCTCCACGACGCTTAGCACCGTGGTTGACTGGTTGGTTTCGGATTAGGTCCTGGGGAGGATAATTGTAATTTAATCTAAATAAAGTTGTGTTCCATTCCATTCCATTCTATATTTCGGCATTGTACATCTTGTTGACGGGTTCCCTAGTTTTAAGTTGAGGTACCTGCACTGCTACGAAATTTAAAAAGTGTAGTGCGTCAACAGTGATAGGTTTTATTTTAATTATTTTAAATCTCCTTTGGTGTTTTTAACCTCATTGCCTATTTTAAATTGTTTTTTATCAAAAGGAGTTAGGTTTAGATTATATTTTTATCTCACCGAACTAGATCCGCCCCGCCTGGTTATAGAATGGCCACAACGTAATCTGCAGGGTCGGATCGGATTCTGGGGAGAAATTTTGATGTATTTTAATGTTGATAAAGTTATCTTCATTGATTCATTCATATTTCGATAAGTAAATAAATAATAATAATAAACACCACAGAAATTAGACAACCCCCAATTCCAGAAGCCAGAGGTTTGTGTGGAAGGGGGTTACACATTGAAAAAGCGCGGACATACAACCGTTTCTACCGACAGTGCCGGAGTCAGGATTCGAACCCGTTGGCGCGACAACCGTGTGATTAATCGCGATTGCCACCTCGCGCCTTAACCCACGCGGCTATCGACCAGGCGCGTTTAATACTTGACCGGGTGATCGTTTCAAGGAAATACGTATCCTCGGCCCACATCTTCTAGCGGGTTATATATCAGTCTATGCGCAGAAGCTATGCAATCTTAGGCGAGGATTGTGTAATGAATGTACCATCCTTCGGAGCGGATGTAATGCTGTTAGTCCCTTGTCTATCAAATGTTACGTAAATAAAAGATACTTACTCTTCGAAAGAGAAGAGGTTTGGCAAAATTCCTGGTTGGGAGCAGCTCGTCAACAGGCATCGGTGATAGGCCTCAATAGTGGAAATATTCCAACGTTAAATAAATATATTAAAGAACAGTATAACTGCAACGGTGCAATAATGCAATAACTGTAATAATTTTATCAGTTATAATTTTACGCCTTATATAGTCTCAGGTAATATTTCAAAGTTAAAAGCAATAAATTATCAAAAATATCGAGTATATATAAAAATGTAAATCACCGCACAGAACTAGCGGCTTAATACATAGTTTTCCTATTAATATAAATTTAAATCAATATTTTTTCTTAAAACATTTTTATATTTTTATTTATATATTAAACGAAGAAGCATATTTTCATTAAACAATATGAATCTTTGTATTCTTTCATTTTTTTGGAAATCTGTTACAGAATGAAAATAAAATTTAAAATATTTTACTGGCAATTTGCCATGTAACATAATAACAACAAATCATGCATATGTTAATTTATTTTTAAAATAATATTTTACATTCAGTAATCTAATTCCATCTGAAAGTTGAGGAAAAATGACGTGTTTCAGAAATTGTATATCGGTTCATAATTAGAATTGATTAGTCAGTTTACTAAAAAATTATAATTAACTGTAATGCTGTAGTCAATTATAGTAATAATCCTGCCAATATCGTATCATATTTTTTTCTCCATGAATAAAACGCTTGTAAATTAACGATTCTTCTAGAACATAAATTACTACAGGACGTAACAACCCGTTGACCTCCATCTAGAGTGTCTCTTAACTTAAGGAGATGTTTCATAATTAATGTCAAGTGCTCAGTGATGCAGGGTCGTTCTTAAACCCTTTCCTAGCTGATCAACTTAAACTACATCGATTTTTTATCAAATTAAATTATAGAGGGACATGGAGAACAAATTCTAAAGAGCTGCTATTAAGTGTATAATAGTTAAACAGTAACTCATCGATAGCTGAATCCATCTCGATTATTTTTCTTACGTCTTATGGCCATATTTGAAAAGTAAATATGAGTGGATAGTAACAATGATATATTATAATAATAAAAAACTGTTTTTTGCCCAGTAAATTAAAAAATCATTTATAATACAAATGTAAACGATTAAGCAAGCAGAAGTATAACATGGTGAGGCATGAAAACAATCAAACGCAAATAGCATAAGCAAATAATAGAAGAGTAGATTTAAAAAGTTATTGAGGTACAAATAAATAATACAAGAGTAAATAAGGTCAAAAAGTTGTACTAAATAAAATTAGGTATTTTATAACAAAATGTCTAATTTGACAGGGGGTTATATAAAGTATCTACTTGATATGATGATATACGTACCTATATTACTGTACTTGTGAGGCTATTTATAAACAGCAGAAAATATAATGGTTTAAGATTTGAATCCTTGGTATACTTTCTTGAGGTTGTTATAAATAGTTCAGGTTTTTATCCACGATACGTAACATATTTTCTGTTATTAATTATTACCTACAAAATATAACTTCTCTAACAGAATTTCATGGTTGGTGTGATGAAAAGTCTTCGAGAAATCAGTCTATGAAGTGCTAAATCTAACACATTTGGTATAAAATTACCTAAAGATAAGTCAGATACAGGTCAGTATGTATTCTCGGATTTAAATATAAGATATAATCTAGTTCACTTCCAACTATTAGGATATGTGCTAATTTTTGGGACAAGTTACGGATAATAAGAAATTTACCATAAGAAATATCTGTGTGCACCAGTATACCCAGAATTCTAGTTGTGTATTTCTATTTCTCATGAAATATCAAAGTTCTCATAGCTCACTTCTTGCATCAGTCATTAGAGAAAAAGGTATGAAAGATTGAAAAAGTTCTCAAATTTTAAGACAACATTGGAGGATGTAAAAAAATAATAAATCCGGTTTTGCACCCTTTTCCGCCCCCCGGAATATTGTTAAATTGACAAAAAACGTAAATTTGTAATAACTTTTTGAAACAAATTTATGCAAACCTTGGAGAATATTTTAATAATTATTAGACATCTTCTATCAAGTTTGCACCCTGCTACGATGACAGGAACATTACAAATAGTTGTTATTTACTTTGACACATTTTGTTGAAAAATATGGTACCTGGATTATTTATGACGCTAATACTTTATCTATAGATGATAAAGTAAAACGAATACCAATTCTATGATGTCCTAGACATGTTATCACTGCAATTCGATTTATCTTTACTTGTTGAACCCATCCCCAAAAAGATCACCCTTTCTATTAATGAAAAACATATAATAAAAAACCTCTTTGAATGTCTGACTGAAAAGAAATTGTTTGGGATAATCACACCGAGATCAAACACGTGTTTAACATGTCACTAGGTTTGAAAGTCCAATACTGCTTTATTTTTAAACTTGTGCTTTCATATTAATGAAACTTTTCCTTCAAAGTAAACTCGTCTGATATGAAAGAGATGATCATACCAGCATAAGAAATAATATTTCAATGTCAAACGTTGCCATCCAACTCAAAATAAATTATATGTTGTGCAAATATGAATTGTAGGTGTTCCTTATACATTCTCTCAAAGTTACAGCATGTATCAATAAAAGTTCCACTAATTCAATATGATGTTCAGCCACCCGAATGAAATATTAACTTGATCTACCTCGGATTATATACTCAACTTACCACCACGCGTATCCTTGGACTCTTTTATTTATTTTGATCATCTTTTTCTCTTTAAGCATATAATAAGGATAAAATGTAATACAATTTTTGTAACCGTCATCACAAAATAATATATCTAAGGCTTACTATAAATGAACAGCAGCATTATATACAGTTCAGTTCTGATCAATCTTTGTAATTTAACATCCAATAGAGAAATAAGTGAAATTTGTGAACTTAGACGAAATAAAGTTGTGAAAATTTCCAAAGTGTTTTTCCTAGCTGATCAACTTAAACTACATCGATTTTTTATCAAATTAAATTATAGAGGGACATGGAGAACAAATTCTAAAGAGCTGCTATTAAGTGTATAATAGTTAAACAGTAACTCATCGATAGCTGAATCCATCTCGATTATTTTTCTTACGTCTTATGGCCATATTTGAAAAGTAAATATGAGTGGATAGTAACAATGATATATTATAATAATAAAAAACTGTTTTTTGCCCAGTAAATTAAAAAATCATTTATAATACAAATGTAAACGATTAAGCAAGCAGAAGTATAACATGGTGAGGCATGAAAACAATCAAACGCAAATAGCATAAGCAAATAATAGAAGAGTAGATTTAAAAAGTTATTGAGGTACAAATAAATAATACAAGAGTAAATAAGGTCAAAAAGTTGTACTAAATAAAATTAGGTATTTTATAACAAAATGTCTAATTTGACAGGGGGTTATATAAAGTATCTACTTGATATGATGATATACGTACCTATATTACTGTACTTGTGAGGCTATTTATAAACAGCAGAAAATATAATGGTTTAAGATTTGAATCCTTGGTATACTTTCTTGAGGTTGTTATAAATAGTTCAGGTTTTTATCCACGATACGTAACATATTTTCTGTTATTAATTATTACCTACAAAATATAACTTCTCTAACAGAATTTCATGGTTGGTGTGATGAAAAGTCTTCGAGAAATCAGTCTATGAAGTGCTAAATCTAACACATTTGGTATAAAATTACCTAAAGATAAGTCAGATACAGGTCAGTATGTATTCTCGGATTTAAATATAAGATATAATCTAGTTCACTTCCAACTATTAGGATATGTGCTAATTTTTGGGACAAGTTACGGATAATAAGAAATTTACCATAAGAAATATCTGTGTGCACCAGTATACCCAGAATTCTAGTTGTGTATTTCTATTTCTCATGAAATATCAAAGTTCTCATAGCTCACTTCTTGCATCAGTCATTAGAGAAAAAGGTATGAAAGATTGAAAAAGTTCTCAAATTTTAAGACAACATTGGAGGAGGTAAAAAAATAATAAATCCGGTTTTGCACCCTTTTCCGCCCCCCGGAATATTGTTAAATTGACAAAAAACGTAAATTTGTAATAACTTTTTGAAACAAATTTATGCAAACCTTGGAGAATATTTTAATAATTATTAGACATCTTCTATCAAGTTTGCACCCTGCTACGATGACAGGAACATTACAAATAGTTGTTATTTACTTTGACACATTTTGTTGAAAAATATGGTACCTGGATTATTTATGACGCTAATACTTTATCTATAGATGATAAAGTAAAACGAATACCAATTCTATGATGTCCTAGACATGTTATCACTGCAATTCGATTTATCTTTACTTGTTGAACCCATCCCCAAAAAGATCACCCTTTCTATTAATGAAAAACATATAATAAAAAACCTCTTTGAATGTCTGACTGAAAAGAAATTGTTTGGGATAATCACACCGAGATCAAACACGTGTTTAACATGTCACTAGGTTTGAAAGTCCAATACTGCTTTATTTTTAAACTTGTGCTTTCATATTAATGAAACTTTTCCTTCAAAGTAAACTCGTCTGATATGAAAGAGATGATCATACCAGCATAAGAAATAATATTTCAATGTCAAACGTTGCCATCCAACTCAAAATAAATTATATGTTGTGCAAATATGAATTGTAGGTGTTCCTTATACATTCTCTCAAAGTTACAGCATGTATCAATAAAAGTTCCACTAATTCAATATGATGTTCAGCCACCCGAATGAAATATTAACTTGATCTACCTCGGATTATATACTCAACTTACCACCACGCGTATCCTTGGACTCTTTTATTTATTTTGATCATCTTTTTCTCTTTAAGCATATAATAAGGATAAAATGTAATACAATTTTTGTAACCGTCATCACAAAATAATATATCTAAGGCTTACTATAAATGAACAGCAGCATTATATACAGTTCAGTTCTGATCAATCTTTGTAATTTAACATCCAATAGAGAAATAAGTGAAATTTGTGAACTTAGACGAAATAAAGTTGTGAAAATTTCCAAAGTGTTTAGGAACCTCTGACCATCCCAAGGTCACTCTTTAACTCTCATAGACGGAAAATGAGACGAACCCAAAATTTAAATCAAGTTTGATATTTGATAGTTATTTCACTTTGGCATGAACCGGTTTTGATGTTCTTTTCGCAAATTGAGATAAATTTATGCAGATTGTCACAAGTTTTTCAATTTTCGAAATATATGACTAGTATTTTAGCTTTAAACATCTTGAGTATTAACATGTGATCATATTCTAATTTGCGTCATATAGTATATTTCTGTGAACCCTTAGACTTCTAAACAGCCCACTAAAATGATACACTTACAAGCAATTTATAGGGGACCTCGTATTTACTTGTTTTTATTTAACTCACAACGTGTGCACAATGTTTATGTTCAAATCTTGCGTTCGTTATTTAACACACTTCCTGACATAATCAACTAATGAAATTTTATAGTTACTAACATCGAGTGACAATACAGTATTCCACCGTTACTTTTGAAAATATCTGCACGTAGGGGGTGCGGGGGTGACAATTGAATGTTTGTCTTCAAATCTTGCGTCCTTTATTTAACACACTTCCTGGCATAATTAATTGATGAAATTTTGCATAATTAGTAAGATCGGATGACAATACAATATTCTACTGTTACTTTTGCAAATATCCGCACATATTACTTGCTGTTCTTTAACTCACAATGTGTGCACAATGTTTCTGTTCAAATCTGGTATACTTTATTTAACACACTTCCTGACATAACCAATTGATGAAATTTTGTACAGTTATTAAGATCGGATGACAATACAGTATTCCACCGTTACTTTTGAAATATCTGCACGTAGGGGGCGCGGGGGTGAAAATTGAGAAATCTGCAAAACGAAGGAGCGAGAAATCAAAACAAATGGTTAAGAGAAACTTTTATTGAGTGATCTCTGGGGGGATAAACGCCCCAAAAAGTATGACTAAAAAGTAGAAAATAAAAAAATTATAAAAGAATTTAAAAACTTGCTTTTCTGTAAAAAGTCGTACTAAGAAATAGAAAATAAAAAATACTAATGTACGAATGAAAGAAAAGCGAGGCGTGCGCACTTTATATATAAGCATATGTATCATCTTTATGTATGCTTGACTGAAGGCACTATCTATGCAACGATTCCACCTCTTTCATATAATCATGCGTACAATCATACAAAGTGCGCACGCCTTGCTTTTCTTGCATTCGTACATTAGTATTTTTTTATTATTTAATTTTTAGTAGGACTTTTCACAGAAAAGCAAGTTATTAAATTCTTTTTTAAATTTTTTTATTTTATTTCAAGTGGTAATATTTTAGATATTTATAAACAGGAAAAAATTCCAAACAATATCTTTGGCGAATCGCTGATCATCCTATCAGCTTCTTCAGAAGGATTCTAAAGACAAGCTGACAGGATGATCAGCGAAACGTCAAGTCAAGTTCGATGACCATAGCAAGACCCGGAGGAATCTACTTCATTAGACAACGGCCGTGAAAACCTGCTTTCTACTAATATCTTTGGCGTTCACACACAAATTCGCCACTAAACACTCAAAATACATGATAAACTTCTAAACAATACGTTTGGCCGAAAAAGTATAATATACAAAATTATTTCGTAGAATGTAGAAATGGACATATTTTAAAAATATTTTAATAAAGAATTATTCAAAGTATTAATACATATTTTTATACTTTTAAAAAACATAGTTTCACCCAGTTTTTTCCAAGTTTTAAAATTTAAGACATTTTTGTTAGCATAAAGAAGTTTCAGGATTATGTAGGATTTATTAGGAGCTTCGAAACATGTTTCTGAAATATCAATGGATTATTGAAAACCCCACCTAAAGTTTTCGCACACTCAGTAAAAGTTAAGAGTTGATTTTCAATATATACTTCCATAATACTCCTTAGGCGGACATGATTGATGGTCGAGAGGTAAGCGTACTTGCCTCTCACCCAAAAGTCCCGGGTTCGATCCCCGGTCGTGGCAGTGAAATACTGTGAGAGGAATTTTTCTACTATACGCGGATATTGGGTGTGTGTTCCTTGTCTCTAAATGTGTAGCCTCCTCCCATACAAGGCTCTTCTAGAGCCTTCCGGGATAAAGGGGATCGTCATTACCTGTGGTGTATTTATGTATTTATAAATGATACACTTCGAACAATATGTCGTGATTACTGTTTTTCTGTGGATTAATTATTAAATTGTTACATTTACGATATGCTTATCATATCCAAATCGTAATTGAGGTATATACATGCTTATTCATATTTGTCAGGTGGAAACGCATAGCAGTTTAGTATCATCTGCATACGAATTAACTTTTACAAATCTTACTTTTTGATAAAAATCAAAGGTGTAAATTGACAACAACAAGGGGCTTAATACAGATCCTGGCAATGATTCAGATATTACTTTAACTACCGCAGATGATTCGTTTCTTATTCGAAATACTGAGAGTGGTTATCTAAGTGTGACAAAAAATTTCAGAGCAACGTGACTTAACCCATAATAGTGTAACTTCGTACATAGTAATTTATGATTCACAGAGTCGACGGTCTTCGAGAAATGTAATAGAATTGAAACAATTGCTTGTTTCCTATCTAGCTCTACGATTATTTCACCTTTTATATCTAACAGCACAGTACTGATGCTTTGACCAGCTCTAAACCAGGTTGATATGGTGGATATAAACTCCTGCAGAATTGAAATGAATATTATCAAAATATGGGTCATATTTGGCTGTTATATTCTTGAAACGAGATGGTTAATCTTGATGGGGTTTCAATTAATTTTTTTTAAGGAATCTGGGAGAACGTCGACTTTTAGCAACAATACACGTGTTTAACATGTCACTAGGTTTGAAAGTCCAATACTGCTTTACTTTTAAACTTGTCACCCTGTAGATAATAGAAACAATCAGAACTTTTTAGAGATCTGTTTACGATGGCCGATAGTCAATAATTTTTTCTAACGGTCACAAAATATACTAAAATAATGATATATTAGAAACATTAAAAATAATTTATATCTTTTGAATCACTCGGACATTTTAAATTGAAAAAGTACGTACTATAGACAAAATATTTACACAATTAGGCACACACAAAAACAATTGAACCATCTAACAGCTTCGCAATGGGGACATAGGAAAAATCATATGTATTTCTTTACTTTTCTTTGTCATTATATCGTTATGGCATACTTGCCAAATTATTTTAGTAAAATCTATAAATACTACGCTATAATATGCAATTCTTTATAAAAAATTGGCTGGATCATCCTTTATACATATATATTATACATATTTCCTGGTTTTTCTTATAATTACATACTTCTGGTTTTATTATTAACATATTTGTTGACATCTTTACGCACTATTATAATAAATATAATATTTTTAGTGAAGTTAGAATAAAATAAAAAGTGTCAATGAAGTTCAATGATATTTACCTAACCAGTGAACATGCATAGAATACAGATACGATAGAGTCACGGTTAATTGCAACAATATACGAAATATCTTTTAAATCTTGTGGAATGCTATTCTCGCAGTTTCTGTATATTTTAATAGAGTGGTGGTCCTCTTTACTAAATTGATAACTCAACCGTTTGTTGTATATTTTGAGCAGTAATATATTCACCTTCTGCTAAATTATTCGTGTTCAAACAGAGAAAACAACATCTGTGAGTAGATATCATACTTCTTCTTAGAGCAATATATTGCTACATGTACTCTTCCAAATTGCATTTCTTCTTCTGGATTTACTTGAGGACATCGACTGAAAGCAATTAAGGAAAATGAACTACCGGTGTAAATTCTTCGTATCCCGATTTTAACTGAATTATTCAACCTCTTCTTATAAATTTACGTTTGACAATTTCCACATACTGAAATATCTAATTGATGAATCATAATTATTGTTGTATCTATCACACATAACTATCCACTAAGATATATTAGTTTACAATGACAATAATTTAACAGAGTAACATACATTTTACAAGCAAATGTGTAATAACATGATTTGTGCGATTACTGTTTAACACGTTTGGTCTTGTAATTTATAATAATAATTTGTAACGTCGATGCTGCTCGCTCTTTATGTATGATATATTTCATATAACTAAACTTTAAAATCTAGGTTATCAGTTAATTTGATAACGATTTGTAAGTAGTTATATGAGACTGAACTAAATAAAAAGTTCATAAGATCATGTTATGAAATATTATCTTACGATTATACTAAAAGAAAGATAATAAATGTGCCGGAATGTTATAATGACTTAAATGAATCGTACAAAAAAAATGTAATTTTTTAAAATAATGATCTACCCATTATATTAATTCCAAAAATAATACGTTATGAAATAGTATCTAAATAGTCTACTATAGTCTATTTGGAAATGAAGTAGAGTAATAAAAGCTCATTAAAAATGCAAATCCTCTATAAATGTAGTGCGGGTGTTTATAATTAATTTCTATAAATTGCAGTTAGTTATAAGCAAGTTCTTTATTTCTATATTTATTATAGTTTGCTACCCGTACTAAGGAAATGTATACCTGCTTAAGTTGAACCCTTGTGATCTGTCCTTGTCTAATGCGATTCAAGATATCTGCCGAGCTCTCTCATTACCAATTGACATCTGTTTGATATGACGAATTTAAACTGTAAACACTAAAAAATGGAATTTTATAACTGGATTTACGGGTTTTTACGTAGTGTAATAAAATTATTTTTAATTATTTATTTTTATGGAAATATGTGATTTAGTTCATTATAAACTATAACGCGATGTAGTGTTGTATAAATGTATAATGTAAGTTCAGTAAAATTAAAGTTCTTCCTCTGAAGATTCTGACAAACTATCTTCGGATCCTATATTAATAATTATAGATTCTATAGTTATGTCAATAAGATCGTCGAGTTCCCACATTTTAACTTCTTCTTTTAGTATGTGATTTATACACCTTTGTCATTTTGTGCAGTTATTCGTTCCAAGGAATTGGTTAACAAAACCTTGACGTCGTTTAATTTAAAGGTAGCATTACTCCGGACTACTTCACCTTTTACCTGGGCCCATAACAATTCAATAGGGTTAAGTTCGTAGTGATAGAGTGGTAACCGTAATACAGTTATTTCACTATTATTTGCCATTTCATCTACAACGTACTTATTGGGTGCTTTATTAGCCTTGACAATCGCCAAAAGTGCTTTATTCACCATAGTTGTTTGGAAAGCATTTTTTCCTAATAACCATTCAGTTATATCGGATTTCCACCAGGCAGACGTAGGGATTCGCTCAAGATATCTGGAGTGGTAACTTGCATTATCCAATACAGATCCCGGAGGAATAAGATCTAACATTTGAAAAAAATACTCCTCGAATATCTGCGTTCATATCTTCGTGACAGTCACCTGTATTTTTCGATTCGAATACCAGTAAACTACCATCTACAAAACTATTAGCACTGCCAATATGCGTGATTATTAATCGTCTCCCGTTTCCTGAAGGTGCTTTAAATCCTGTTGATAGTCCATCCAAAAATGCTTGTCGAGAACTTTTCACATTTTTATCTTGCCACACTTTTGTTACAGTATATCCTGCATTTATCCAAGTTTCTTCCAGATAATAAATATTCTTTTCTTGTTCACGGAAGTTTCAAATTGTTTGTAGGTAGTCTCTTCGCCAAGAAATAATTTCATCGTTATCAATAAGGATACATTTTCTGTTATGCTTTTCCCTGCAAAAATTTGAGTCATATGGAACTTGCCAGAGTTTGTTTCTGCTTATTTTTGGTAAATCATTGTCTTCTGAATGTCCACGTATAATCTTGTCCAACGTTGGAATTTCTTTCTTAAAATAAAATGAGTGCATTTTTCTACTAATAACATTTTTGAAGATTTCTCTATGACGATTTTTGGCCTCCCTGTACTTGATTTTTGGGAATTCGCGGTGTCTTGTTAATTTTTTGATTATTTTAAAAGTTTGTATATGGTCGACTTTCCAATCCCTGTCATCTTGGCACACATTTCAACGAAGTCATCAATGCTGTTTGCAGGATTTTGGTGTTTCAGCGCATTATATACGTTGAAAACGAGTATCTTCTCATTTTGAAATAGCGCACATCTTTTAACAAGTTTAACGGGAACATAATCTGATAAGCTTGCCGTTTCTACTTATCTAATTGCTTTTAAACCTAGTTCAATTGTCACCAAACACAATGTCTCACAGTTACTCCTAGCATGTCTACACAAGTTTAGCTCTACGACTAGATTGATGTGTTCAAGCAGGTGGGCGGAGAAACTCGACATCATGCTGAGAGTACTTCATTTCAGTTATTTCAGTTTGTATGCATCTGTACTAGGAAGTTTACGTCTGGCCATCGAATTTCTTTCGAATACAATGTACATAATAAATACTGTAATATTTCTATATAGTATATCATTTTCATGAATTTTAAAAACTTAGTAGTACGCCTATGGCGGCTCCTGATTATAGGGTTTTATTACTCTACTTTATTTCCAAATGGACTATAATAAAATATGGTAGGTAGGTGTCACAACCATATGATGAATATAAAAATCATAAAAATATTTTTTTTTCCGATGTTTCTATGATGCTCTATATACTTTTCTCAATTTTTTAACAAATATCCCAGCTGAATCTACAATATGCAGGCTGTATCATAATGTAATGTTATAAATGAAGGAGTGTGTTACTTGTCAAAATCCAAACTTTGTGTGTACAATTCATGACTAGAATTTTAATTAAACTGAAAAAAATTAATTAGCTATAATCAGTATCGTGAATTTGGAGCATAGCGTTAACGTTTTCACTTAAAAAAAAAATCTTTTTGTAAATTTTGGATTGCAAATTTATTTTTGAACAAAAGTGATCTCTTAGCATTTTGTGTAGATTTTACCGTTTAAAAATGTTTACGGTTAAACGATAGTAACTTATGTTTGAATTAAATACGATAAAGTATATCCTTAGGCGTTTTGAGACAGATGGACATTACTTTGAATATAGCTATAATTTGTTTCGTTATTTTCCTAATTTTTATTAAAAATTATAATTTGTGATGTTTGTTTTTCTTCAATACAGCACGTTATTAGTTAATACAAAATAAGGTTAATAATAACCTTAGCTACGCAATTGATTCACAATCTCAATAACTGCCCAAATATCTTGATGTGACGAACTTTTATGTCCCTGTATTTGAAACATGTAATAACCTTCCTACCCTATGAATAAACGTACTGAAATCCTCACCTTTGTACTGTCGTGAGCAGAAAAAATAGGACAACTTTTTTTTTCTAATGTAAATCTGTCTCTATTTGAATATGTAATGATGGTTAATGAGATAAATTGCACTGCGTTATAACATTAACAAAAATTTGGTGTGTAACATTTTAAGAAAGTGGAGAATAAACGGTACGATTAGTACAAATCCTGGACAAAGGATATCCTACTTAACAAGAAACTAACTATTAATATTTCATTATTGCACCATTTCTATTTATAACTTCTATAAGTCTATTTGGCATAGAACTAAATAACCTTATACAATAATCATTAGTAATAATATTTTCCCATGCATTATTTACTACTTCCAGTAATTCTTCGGCATTCCGTAGTCTCATATTTCGTTTTTGGATACTTCTTACGAGTAGTCCCCATATTTCTTCCACGGGGTTCAGATCTGGACTATGACTAGGCCAGTTAAGAACATTGATGTTGCTATCTTGAAACGAGTTAGTTACGGTACGAGTAATATGAACGAAACAATTGTCTTGTTGAAATATGAACTCATTATTAGGAAATAATTGTGACACAGAAGGGAGCATAATATTGTCTAAAATCCTAATATATGTTTCACTATTAAATCGTTCCTCAATATGCCACAAAGCATCAGGACCACGTACCGTTATCCAAGCCCACATATTGACGGAAAATCTACCACTTTTATCATTGTTAGATATATATTTCTCATCGAATCGAGTATTCGGAGCTCGGAGCTGTGTGTTGACTGGAAAGTTTTTTCGTCTGCAAAGATTACATTGTTCCAAAAATTTACATCATACGCTAAAAATTCAAGCGCAAATCCTACTCGAGCTTCTTTATGTTCAGCTTTAAGTAAGTATTTCTGTGCTGCTGCATGGCAGCGTAGCTGCGATTCTCTTACTCGCCGACCAGTACTACTCGATCCAGGAAAGTTCATTTCTTCAGCAGCCTGAATAACTGAGTAAAATGGATTTTCTACTAAAACTTTTACCAATTGCAAATCTTGTTGTTGAGTTGATATCTTTCGTCGCCCTGATCCAGGATTTCTACTAATCGTAATTCTCTACTTTCTTAAAATGTTACACACCAATTTTTTTCCAATATTATAAAGCAGTGCAATTTGTCTCATTGACCATCCATCTTCTGCTTTAGCAATAACTCTAGATTTAACTAAATCGATTGTATGAGGCATATTAGTTTTTTGCACACTTGCAATAAATTATGACAACTAAAAAAGTTAGGTGTACACAACTAGATTTTAGCAAAATACCGTTATAAAACTTGTCCATGTTTTTTGCTCAAGACCGTACGATGCTTCACTTGACGTAATTTCAACAATTTCCTTCTGAAGAATCAAATAGTACAACACCTTGAAAGTAATAACTTACTATGTAAAAAACAATTTGGTTTTAGAAAGAATAAATGTATCGAACAAACTATTATGTCAGCGGTGGAAATGATTTCTGAAGTATTTGAGAATAATATGTATGTGGGTAGTATATTTTGTGATTTAAGTAAGGGTTTTGATTATGTTTCACATAACGTCCTACTAATCAAACTAAGTGATGTTTTGTGCAAAAAATATTTCATTTATAAACTTTTATGTTACTATAACGAGACCTACTCAAATAGCGATACTTTATGAAGTGGTGTCACCAGAATTGGGTTGGGCCCCATTCTTTTTTGAATTTACGTAGATAATCTCAATATTTCTATTACTAGCACTAAATTTGTGCATTTTGTGGATGACACTACTGAAACTTGTTCAAATAAAAAATTCGATCAACTACTTTCAGTTACTGATAACATTAAATTAGCTTTAGCTTCATGGTTATCTGACCACAACCTTTCGTAAATGAAGAAAAATACTAAACAAATGATATTTACCTTTAAGAAACTACATGGGTAAGAAAATTCAAAATTCATTACATTTTTGGGAGTTGTCTTGGACCCAGGTCCCTCATGGGGATCCCATTCAAATTACATGTGTTAAAAACTAAATAGCAATCTTTATTTATTAAGAAAGTTGTATCACTTATTACCTCAAGATGCATTGGTAATCAGCATATTTCTCTTTTTCACTTAGTTATTAAATACGCAATAATATATTTTATT
Source organism: Leptura quadrifasciata (assembly GCA_963675555.1). NCBI lineage: Eukaryota > Metazoa > Arthropoda > Insecta > Coleoptera > Cerambycidae > Leptura > Leptura quadrifasciata. The sequence goes on from OY776678.1 coordinate 52,687,659, forward strand.
AACATTATCATCTCTTTAGATTTTGGAATGCTTAATTATGTCAAAAAACAAAGATAATGGTATACTTACTTTTAATTCTTATGATTTTTATTCTTATAAATTGCACGTGAAAGTTAAACTTTATCATTTTTTTCCACTCTATATTAAAACATATATATTAAATAAAATACTAATTTAAAAAAATGTCTTGTAGGTATAGCTTGTTTTACGGTATAAAAAATTAAGTTTTAAATCATTGGTATTCCTTCCATTGGAAAGCTGAATTCTTCCTCTTTAAAATGCTACCTTTGTTTCTTTTTTTTTTTAGTTTTTAGTGGTCACAAATTGTCTTTATTATGTAGCGGCGGTCGAGAAATGCTTCATTTCCCTGTGCGACCCGCTTGAAATATTGAGCCAAACTAGCAAACTGTAATAATCTCTCATGCTAAGTGAAACATTTATTTAAAAAACTTGTATGCTGTTTTTATGCAAAATTTCTCGCTCTTTCACGTGGTGCTATCCGTTTTTTTATTATTATTTTTCGAGATATTAGCAAAAAACTGACTTTTTCCGTTTCAGAGGGTTATTTATAAGGGTTCGCGGGGGTAGATATCGACAAACTTGGCCACTTTGGGCCACTCTCTACTAGCAAAAAACTAGCCTTTAATGAAAAAATTAGCGAGGTAACAATTAATTCTAACTTTTCATCAAAATTAGTCTCTGGCAACTGGGTCCGGTATTCTATAATCACCTATCAACCTCAATAAAAACACGAGCTGGCACCATTCAAAAAATTACTAGAGTTATCTCATCAAAAAGACTTTTTACAGCTGTTATGAATTCCTCGAATATAATGCAAAATTATAGTTATTTTAAAGTTTTTTTAAACTTCGATATATATCTCGATGTAATTGTGTACATGTACATGTTATTCATGTATATTAATTAATGTATTTATATGTATATTTTATTTGCAATAATGTGTAAAATTGACTGTGGATTGTGTATATCTAAATAAAAAAATAAGATACGGCCAGATTTGTCAGTATCCCACTGTATGGAGTAATGCCCTCAGGCGTACCAGATAGCAAAGAGAGACCCACTCTCATATGATAAATGATAAAAGCATTCCATTTTGGCTTTTACAGTTGTCATATTGGAATACGTTTAATGTGATGATCCAATTTATGCAATAAAATTTGGGCATAAAGGGTTTTATAGATTCAATGAAAGGCATCTTTTGCAACTTTTAATTACTTGTGCTAAATATAACAAAAAACACATGAATTTCTAAAAATGTGTCATATACTTTTGAGTAGCAAAAGCACAAATTAAAAATATGAGCACTTTCTTGTTATTTTTCTTTAGGCATAGTTAGTAGTTTTGGTAAGTTCAAAATATTCCTACTTCAATGCAGGGTATATACAATATACTACATAAGATTATTTTTAACTAATCCTGAAATGCAATAACCATGGATACATTAACACATCTCGCTTAAATTTTATAAATATGAGGAAAGTTTCCGTATTGTATTGCATACCAGTAAATTTGTATTTGCCGAGTACAAAGCCTCAGTAACATTTTACTCTAAACTAGTTATGGAGCACACGTAAAGATTTATGTAGACAAAGTTTTGCAAACTTTTATGTTTCATACGCCAGTAAAGATTTTAGATATTCAACGTATAAAAATCAGACAAACATTTATTACTGTAAGTTATAGGAAATTTCCAAGAGACAAGGTAATATGAATTTTATATAAGTTGAGGAATATATATTACCATCCCAAAAAGCATTTCATTAAACGTAAATACCCTTAACCACATTAAATAATGCTTATTTACAGGGGGTAAAATATATGGTAAAATAGAACTGAAATAAATACTAATATTCTGAATTATCCAGTTTTCTATAACGTGAGAGGCTGAAATTAATATACACTTAGCTAAAACTTGGATAAGTATGGCTAACAGAGATTTCTTATACTGTTATGCTGCTAGTCATCGAGTTAGTAATAACTTTCGAAACGTCTCGCCTTACGTCCATTTTTTTATGCGCGAGAATTTATAAGCAGAAGGTTCGATCATATTGAAATTTGGCTGTTAGGTTAATTAAAGGAAGACTGTGAGAGAATAAAACAAACCTAGAAAATAAATTACTTTCAAGAAACTGTGGACATTGTATACAGATTGTCTAACAAATATATGCAAAAGTTTCATAAACTATAAACCATAAACGATTTCTATTTTTCTATTTCTAATTCTTACGCCATATATATACATATAGGCAAAATACATTATTTCTGTGTTTATTCTGATTTATATTATTTGCAAAACATAACCTCTGACTATTCCTTTGGCGTAAACGTCACGGGCGCAGAGGCTTTTTTCCAATAATTCTATTATTTTGTAGATTCGGTGATTTGTTTTTGAAGAGGATAATAATACATGTAGTAGAAAACCCAAATAATAGGAAAGAATATTCGTAGAATGCCACAAATAACTTTCAGACAACATACATACATAATGTTATGTCATTCCCAAAGGATAAAAAATTATACTTAATTTGCACCAGACAGCTAGTGAGAAACATCTATTTGATTCAATAATAGAATTTTATCAAAATCATTGTAAATGTTCAGGGCATGTGCGAATGCATTGCGTAGTTTATACAATTTAGTTTCAGTCATTAAGATTCCATAGTTAAAATAAAGGTATACCTAACTAGTTTAATTATTTAAATTTTTTATTAATAGTATAAGAATTGTTGAATAAAATGAGTTCAATATATATATATATATATATATATATATATATATATATATATATATATATATATATATATATATAAGAAGAAGGGTAGTCTTGACTGACTAGTTAAGAAAACCAAAAGCCAATGTCATTTGTCAACTCCCTGACCAGGGAGTTGACAAATGACATTGGCTACCAATTTTATATATATATTTAATTACACCTTACAAATCATGAAAAATTGGTAGCCAATGTCATTTGTCAACTCCCTGACCAGGGAGTTGACAAATGACATTGGCTACCAATTTTTCATGATTTGTAAGGTGTAATTCAATGCAGGTCGGGGCATTTGCCCGCTGAGTAGTTGTTTCCTGCAAATCATGTATAATAACAGTATATAGGTTTAAGTCCACCAAGGGCTGAAGGTCGCCGCTCTCGGTACTTGCAAAATGGCAAGTCGCTATACACCATGGAGACATCTGTGATGTCTGGTGTATAGTAGCATTAGACCACATGAGAGGATTCACTTACCTCTCACCACTACAGCATTTACATTAGTCTGTATAAGACTAGCAGGTTGGCCACTGTCATTTGTCTGCTCCATGACCTATGGCATACTGAGGAGAACTAATAAGTTCGAAACCGGTCTATGTCTGGTCAGGGAGTTGACAAATGACATTGGCTACCAATTTTTCATGATTTGTAAGGTGTAATTCAATGCAGGTCGGGGCATTTGCCCGCTGAGTAGTTGTTTCCTGCAAATCATGTATAATAACAGTATATAGGTTTAAGTCCACCAAGGGCTGAAGGTCGCCGCTCTCGGTACTTGCAAAATGGCAAGTCGCTATACACCATGGAGACATCTGTGATGTCTGGTGTATAGTAGCATTAGACCACATGAGAGGATTCACTTACCTCTCACCACTACAGCATTTACATTAGTCTGTATAAGACTAGCAGGTTGGCCACTGTCATTTGTCTGCTCCATGACCTATGGCATACTGAGGAGAACTAATAAGTTCGAAACCGGTCTATGTCTGGTCAGGGAGTTGACAAATGACATTGGCTACCAATTTTTCATGATTTGTAAGGTGTAATTCAATGCAGGTCGGGGCATTTGCCCGCTGAGTAGTTGTTTCCTGCAAATCATGTATAATAACAGTATATAGGTTTAAGTCCACCAAGGGCTGAAGGTCGCCGCTCTCGGTACTTGCAAAATGGCAAGTCGCTATACACCATGGAGACATCTGTGATGTCTGGTGTATAGTAGCATTAGACCACATGAGAGGATTCACTTACCTCTCACCACTACAGCATTTACATTAGTCTGTATAAGACTAGCAGGTTGGCCACTGTCATTTGTCTGCTCCATGACCTATGGCATACTGAGGAGAACTAATAAGTTCGAAACCGGTCTATGTCTGGTCAGGGAGTTGACAAATGACATTGGCTACCAATTTTTCATGATTTGTAAGGTGTAATTCAATGCAGGTCGGGGCATTTGCCCGCTGAGTAGTTGTTTCCTGCAAATCATGTATAATAACACCATATATATATATATATATATATATATATATATATATATATATATATTTATTTATGCATTCGCATATTGGACGATTACGAAGATTGCATGTTTGTGTTATTTGCTGAATCAGGGTTTGAATTTGTTTGTTTCCTTTAGATGGTTTTCAAAATTTATTTAAATTAGCTAAAGATCCGAAAGGTATGTGTTTTAGAATGTTAATACTTGTTTAGAGTTGTTTTAATAGTTTTTAAGTTTTTATTTGATGTCAACAGTAAGTTTGATACTGACATCTATGTTAGTGGTTATTAAGTTGTAGTTGAAATAATTTCTGACATTTAAGTCATTATGACATTTCTTTTAAGTAGGAAAATTTATTTTTATAGTTGGTAAATGTTTTCCTGGAGAAAGACAAGGAGGTTTAAGTTAGATTATGTTTGGAATGAAATTAATCAAAATTCATATGGTGTTTTGTTTTGTTTATTTTGGGTACTTTGATATTTAGTGATATAGAACAACAAACAACAGATAAAAGAGAGGTTGTAAAATTGGAAAAACAAATTTAAGGAAAAAAAGTACAAGTGAAAATTAGGGAGTGAAGGAAAAAAATAAAAAACAGAAGATTAATAATTTGAAATTGAATTAAAAAGTCAGAAATTGTGGAGATCAGCGAAGAAGAGTAAAAATAGACTGTAAATAAGAAAGAAGAGGTGTTATTGTGGATAGGAATTGCAGAGGAGATAAGGACGAGATAAGGTGAAGAATTAATGAAAGCAGAATTGTTGGATTTGGAAAGAGAAGAGTGTAGCTACGAAGAAGGAAGGTTTTTGTGTGTTTAATTTTGGACAAGGTTGTATGTTAAAATTTAAATAGTGTATTAGACTTTCGAACCTGTTATAAAACTGCTAAATTATCTAAATATCAAGGAAAATAAATTACTTATATCAGATTAAAATTTTTCTTTAATAAAATTTCATTTTAAAACAGGAACTGAATTTGAACCTGCTCCTGAAGGAAAAGATAAGCTAGCCGGCCCATTAAATAAATTTGACATACTTTCGGATCAAAAAGTAAGAGATTTTAATTTGATCTTTTTGGTTTATCTATTGGAAATAAACAAGTTAAAGTTTGATTAGTACTGCAAATTATTAAGTTCAATAATAGTAGAACAGTACAATATATATATATTTCACCATCTTCAGTATCTATTTCATCAATCTCCTACTGTTGTAATTTAGTGGAAAGTGGCGTGACTGTGTGAAAATTGATGTTTGTTTGTACATTTCCATTAGAAAACTTTTGAACATAGTTCTCTATTGCTCTCTATTGACATATTCATTCAATGGCTATTGTACTTTTTATCACCTTACGAGAATTTTGATATTACACTTCTTCAGAAGCATACAGTTCAAGACTAGTCGGTAAAAAATAAATAGGTTACCCGTCACTTGCGGTTGCTAAGTAATCTCCTGCTATTGTAAATATTGTCGATGAAAGTAGTAGAACTATGTGAAGGTTGGTTATGTTAGCTTGTATGCTCTGAATATTTTAAAGTGTACTGATATATTGTTCAATATATTGTTCAAGTTCCATTAACCAATAACTGCACAACGTTTAGCATTTTTAATGATATATATATATTAAAACAATATCTCAGTCGCAAGCTCCCCTATAAAATCCATATTTTACTATAAGGAATGTAACCAGACTGCAACCAGCAGCTACTCCCCGGGCTATGTGCCCCGAATTACAAGCTACAAGCCTGGCGCATTAAGTATAATAATCGCATATTACCAACAAAACGCTAATTCTTCGATTGCAACAAACACCAGCCGAAAAACTGATCCTACTTAAAGGAGCTCTCGTGCCAGTCATCCATACCACTTGCAGAGTGCAGTTTCGAGCTGTTGGCTCTCGTCAGTGCAAGTTAGGTATGTGACGAACGACGCGAGGATCCCTTGACTATTTGATACATCTCGGTATCTTTAAGATAGCGTCATCAACCACTAAGCACCCAGCTACTCTAGCCGCGTTATTACCTAGTGCAAGTGCAGCAGAAATATCCATTCTAATTATTCCAATTACAAAAATAACCTATTTAAACAAAGCTACGCAAATTCAGCCAGCAATTTGTTTTAATTATTAATTTCTACAAGTGTTAATTAAAATATCTTTTACTTTAAATAATGTACCTATCCGCGTATAACTTAAACTATTTCGAATAAAGCTTATTTTCTTGTGTTATACAAATTCTTTCAGTTTCGCTTCGCTCGTACTAAAAACGTTTACTTAAACACTTGCTGGAGAGTTGACAAACCAGCATAAAATGACCAAATTATCTCTACAGAGTGCACGAGCAGCAAAACTGAAAGTCTACGAGATTTATAAAACCCTCGAATTTTATTATTTTTTTGAAAGAAAGACGTTCGTTGTTCTGTGTTCACAAGGAAATACAGTGTCCCATCTTCTGGCGACTTGTATATCAGTGAGTGCGCAGAAGATACGCAATCTTAGGCGAGGATTGTGTCGTTGGTATATATCTTTGGGAGGGAATATAAAGCTGTCAGTTCAGTAAAGTCAGACAAGTAAAAGATTTTGAAGATTTTTGAAAGAGAAGAGATTCAGTAAATTTCCTGATTGGGGTAGATCGTCTACATGCGTCGGTGATAGGCATCAATAGCGGAAATAGGCTGACGTTAAATACATGTAAAGAAAAAAATAAACCCTTGTTAATTCGCTGAAAGTTCTTTATTCTGTATGTAATATTTGTACGAGAATAATCACATATATTTTAATCCCTACATTTTTGTTTGTTTGTTTGTTTTATTAAGCTCGCTTCTTAACAAGTCAATATCTGCGAAATTTTAAACTACTCGATAAAATGTAAATTTAAATGAATCTTACGACGTGACGTACAATATTCAAGATTCTTGAACATTCCTTAACCTTAACAAACTAATTTTGTGTATAGAGTTATATTAATATTAATAATTAATAGGACTTGTAAGTTACGTCAAATGTTGATGTTATTACCTGATCAAATAATCTCTAAAATTATTACTTGGAGCATATTTTAGTTGTACTGTGTAAATTGCTTGAATCATTACCACTATTTTCATGAACCATTTTTTCTAAATGGGGTGGAAAGAGGGCTTAGTCAAGACTGGAGACCTGCTGAGACATAAATTAGTAAGAGTAATTAATCTGTCTCCGCAAATCTGTGGTAAAAAATTATTTAATCGTTACCGTTCAAAAATAAATACTGAATGTTATGTTTTAATATTCTTTCAAACATTTCTATCAAACAATATCCCTCTTCCTGCTCGACATAAAACCCCATAATTTATGTAATAGGAAGCTACACAAGTCTACGCTTTGCGAGTGCTAATTATTCCTTTAATATTAAATTTACTTGTTTAGCTGTACTTAGATATTTTGTAAGCTTTGGGAAACTCAAGTACCTAAAGAGCAAGTAAATAAACTGCATTGTTTCAAACTGCAGTGAACTACAGTTGGTTTAATTTACCGAAAACAAAAACATAATAGATTCAAACCATTGTCTTGAAAACTGTTTACTGTAATACTTACTACAATACTATTATAAGTATAATATTTTAAATAAAACAAGCAGCTAAGCATTTGTTAGTTCACCAAAAAATGATATTTATTACTTTTTTATACCCAAATAAGAAATAACAATCGTGATGTTTTCTATTAATAAAAGGTTTCCCCGGATAAGCATATGAAAAATGTTACTAAAGGAAATTACACCAAATTGACATCAAAGCAATCCCATGGATGCCAAAAATATTTAATAATAATCCTTTATTTAGTACTTTGCTATACAATACATTTTACAAAATACTACCAAAAGATAAAAGAAAAAATAATATAAATTTACATATACTAATTTACACTTAAAATAACTAACACAGTTTCTTATTACTCTATTGTATGTACATATTTTTAATTATTATTTTGAAAAAAAAATATGTTACGAGCCTCCTTAGCTTCTTTACTGAGATTACTGAATGTGTTTAGTTCTTTGGCGAAGATTGATCTTTGGGCAGAGGTTGTATTTATACATGAATTTTTGTCCTACATTTTTGTAGGACAAAATTATTTCTACCTCTTGTGTTATAATCATGCAAATCTTCAAATATTTGAACATTGTCTTCCAAATAAGGAAGTACTACATTAATTCTTATTTTATGTATGAAAACCAGTACATCGAATTATTATATTTATATATTATTATTATTATTTTCTTACACACATAATCAATGTGACCACTGAATTTAAGTTTATCATCTATGATTACACCTAAGTATTTAATTTCATTAACAACCTGAATTGCTTCAGCACAAACTCTAAATTCTAATGCCGCCTGTCTTATTTCATCTTCAAATTTCTATTTTCTACAATCATACCTTTTGTTATAGATACATTTAGCTTCAATTTATTTACGTCTAATTCTAACCAGTCACCCACTTCTTTCAAGACTTCATTCATTCGACTCACTAATAACGCACTATTTTCCTCTGTATCATCTGCAAATAAGTGATAACCGCAGTTAATAAACAGAGTTACAATGTCGTTAATATATAAAATAAATAAAAACGGACCTAAAATACTTCCTTGCGGTATTCCTACATTTATACGCTTTGTACTAGATACATACTCACCATGCTTTACTTTTTGCATTCCACTACTCAAATAGTTACTTGTCCACATATGCACCACTCCCTCATAGCCTTTCAATTTATATAACAATCTATCTCTATCTAGTTTCAAAAGATTATACTTGTTACTTTGCCTGTATCACTTGCCTTTTTCCATTCGTTAAAAACATACTGTAAAGCACTTCCACAGCTATATCCTTCTCTGAAGCCCGATTGGAACTTGCATAATAATTTGTTTTCTTTCACAAATTCTAAGATTTGTACATATACAACTTTTTCCAGAATATTTTCAAATGCTGAAAGCGAAATTCTTGAGCTTTAACGGTATTAGCAACTTTTTTCAATATAAGAATGGTTGACCAATTTGCAGCGAGGTATTAATGATATTTACTAGAAGATCAACCAATATAGTGTAAAAATCTTTGTAAGTAAACATGGCAATGTTATCTGGACTACTTTTTGCTAATGAAAGGATTATATTTTTAAGCTCGTTTTTTTGTAATGATTTAGTTAATTTTTAAATTAATTTTTTTAATTTAATTGGTATTGTATATTATTTCTAGGCACACCATTGACTATTTCACTAACACTATTTATATAAAACTCATTAAGTCTTTCTACTATGGTATTCATATGCTCTAACAACTCTTTAACCAAACGTTATCTCACTCACAACCTCCTTATCTTTACAAGGTATTATATTTTTTAGAGATTTCCACATCATTTTTGACTTGCCTCTAGATAGATCAATCTTACCCTCAAAGTACCTACATTTCTCAGTTCTTATAACGTCTTCTATTTTGTTTCGTTTGAATTTATAGATCTTCCAATCATTTTGATTCTTTGTTGTTTTATATATTTTATAACTTTATTGGTCTAATTGCTTTTGGCTTCAAGAACTTTAGCATTAAACCATCCTTTGGTTCTCTTATGTACCATAACTTCTTTCTTAGGCATTAGGAAATCATCCACAATTTTGTTCAAATTCGTCACAAATAAATTATATTTCTGATTAATATTGCTAACTCTATAGTCAAAATTGCCTACAACTTTATTCATTTCTGTTAAAACAAGACTACATCTTTAAGTTTACCTATTAATTGTACATGTTTTATTTTTATTTATTTTAGGAAGACTTATTTCTAAAATGTTATCACTTATATTCTGCTTGTCTAAAACTACAATTTGTAGAGTGTTTTTCCAGTAATCCAATTGGAAGCTGAAATAATAATCGATAGATAACTTGTGATAAGATAGGAGTATAGATAAATGTTTAAATGAAACAAAATTTAACAAAAAATATTTTATTATATAAACATAGGATAATTGTTAAATGCATTATAAATAAAAAGTTAGGTAAAATCTTAGATCATTCGCTTAGCTTAGCGGCACATTGAATGGCCTTAGAGTACAATACTTACTTTTCCCAAAACTAAAACGCTTGAATCGAACTGCTTTATGCAAATTATTTTCACCAACCACATACTGCTTGATTATATGCCTCAAGAGTTTTTTGTATGCTTTAATTTCGTCCATCGTAAAAGCACTTTTAGAATGCACAAGATTTATTACTATGTCAGGATATAATATTTTGGGAAAGTCTTCTATATCCGCAAAATAATCTTCCAAACGAAGTGAATATGGATCTATACCCAACAGGGACATTTTTAAATTATGAATTTTATCACGCTGTAAATAACTACTCATGTCCATGTTTCTGCAATCAATTGTTAGAATATTTTAATTTTTGTATAAATATATAATTATTACACGCTTACCTTAATATTTTATTAAAATATCACGGTTATCACGAATGAACAAACAAATGTAAGACATGAGGAAAATCTTTTAAAATAGTAAAGTTAGTATTTGTTTAACCTCCGGGGTATGAATCTGACGTCACGCGCGCGTCACTTATTGATCTAATAAGTATACATTTGTACGGTAGCTCAGTGCCCAGCTGTTTAACGTATACTAGCTCCTACACTAGCGACATTAGTTGATAATGGTTTTCGTTTTTCATAAATATAACATCCTTCCACAGTGTATACGCAGAACCTATGCAATCTTAGGCAAGGATTGCTTAGTGTATATACCATCCTTTTCAGAGGAGATGTAAAGCTATATGTCCCTTACCTATTAGAGGTTAGGCAAGTAAAAGAGTCTAGTTGGGGGTAGCTCATCTCCAGGCGTCGGTGATAGGACTCAGTCGCGAGAATACCGACGTTAAATAAATGTATAAAAGAAACTCTTCCAAACAGTTTTAGCTTAGATTTTAGGGTTGTCTATTATATGTAGAGTATTTATGCTTAGCTAGCCGATAGCCGCGAGGTGGCAATCGCGATTAATCGAATGGGTATCGCGCTACCGGGTTCGAGCTCCGGCTCCGGTACTTGCATTGTCGGAGGATATGGTTGTATGTCTGCGTTTTTGAATGTGCAAGTCCCTACTGCACAAGCTTCTGGCGTTTGGAATTAGGGGCTGAAAAAGGATTATAAAAAAAACTAATTTCCCATTGGAGTCGCGAAAAAAAATTACCTTTCCATTTAAAAAATAAAGTTGATTGATTAACCGGAAGACAAGGAAAGTGTTTAGCATGGCAAAAGTAACGGTTTTATACCTTAATAAGCATATCCAAATCTAAAAATTATAATTTGAAAAATAAAAATGTTACCAGACGATATATTCCCTGTATCACTTACTGTTTGCATACTGTGTTTCCTTAATACCTTAAAGATATGGTATTAAGGGTCCAAATATGCATTTTCATATAATTTATGCATAGATTGGTTATGGCATCTGTCTTAAGAAGAAGTAGTTATATGCAAAATCTAGGTGTTCATTTTTTATTTCTAGAAGGAAGTTTTCTAAAAAAGAATTTAGAAAAGCATTATTAGCATTGTTTAAGTTTGTGGTTTGGCACCGTCGGCAATTGCCAACCTGCCGACCGGGCCAGTCTGACCCTGAGCTTTGCCCGTAGGTGATGTTGCTTCATCACTAAAGCAAACGTTGTAAATATTCTAGTAAATAAAAAAGAAAGCACACATTACAGGCGGTGTCTATATGATCGGAAATCCATACTGCGCCTGTGCTTGACTTAAGATTTGAATTTATTGGGACATTTGGGAAAGGTGTATGTTTAGAACTCATCGCGACTTTTTGAAACAAAGGAGCTACTAATTGTGAAGCTATTATTAAGACCTAGTAAATAAACAAACATTTTATGAATAATTTTCAGTAGATTTCATTACAGGTATACAAATATACATTCTTTTAGTTAATGTGCAAAAATTAGTCGTATATTAAGTGGGAAAGGATAGTATTTTAACATTAGGACTTGAGGAGAGTCTCAGATGCCTTAATCCTCCGCTAATTATAATAAGAGAAATGTAACAAGAAAACTATAACAATGAAAAATGAAAACTTAATTATTAAGGAAAACGGTTTATCAATTTATATAATTTGTAAGATTATTTACACAAATTAATTTTTGTTGACAGAATTTTTTTTAATTAATATGTTTAATGATTATTTAGAATAACGTCCTCGCTATAATACAACTCAAACAGGTACACGCAGACAAGTACACAGCCAACCATTATCCACAATATTGACATCTGCTGCAGCTGAGACTCGAACTTAGGAGAGATAGTAGCGACTAGCAGAACATTTCGTTAATTTTTTCGTTAATAGTTGCTTAGTTTTCGAGTTGTTATCATTACAACTTTCACACTGAAATACACGATGAATAGATATAAATATTAAAATTGTGCACTAACATATTTAAATTGTATTCTGTCTGGAGCATCTGGTTATTTCGCTTCATTGGATAAAGTCCTATTTTCCAGCAAAATTCGAATGAAATTTATTCATGGAATATTTACAACAAATCTCCAAAAAATTGCAATATTCCCACACATTATTAAATGGCAACGATAATGTACACTTTTTTGGTATAGTTAACTATTCAGACAGTTTAGCAGAGAACAAATTGAATATGTTTTTAAATGTTTTGCAAATGTTTTTCATTTCTATATATACACTCACGGGCAAACATCCGGCCACCTGAATAGTGCGAAATATTCGTTGTTCAAAAATTTATAATACTTCACCGATTTTAATTATTTTTTCGACATGTTCTAAAGAAATTCATCAAAAATATTTCATGCTCTTTCAATTTTGAAAAAAATTATTTTTTACAGCTTATTACACCGGGAGTACCAAAATTATGTTTTGGTGATCTAATTTCTAAACACCCTGCGGAGTAATTAGGAAACTTGGTCAGGTTCTATTGTACTCTGTTACAGAACCCAATCCATTCTCAAAAATTTGCTTTTTAATTATTCCCAATATCTGAATTTTTTTAGAAGATACTTATAATTTAGCAATTTGAGCATTATTTGCTTAAAAAATTAGTTTTTTCTTTCTGGATTTTATTATTCCAAATACGCATGGCATGTGTCTGATTTCTGTTCAAAGTCATTTCACAATAACTGCCAAACAATTTTCAATCTGTCAACATGGGACTGAGAACTGAGGACGTGTGTGTCGCCTTAATAGAGGATGGTCGAAGTCAGCGTTACGTGTCTAATGCGGTGAGAATACTCCCAACAACCATTCAAGATGTTTGGAATCATTATGTTGAAACAGGCAATTGTACCAGGCGACCAGGATCAGGTAGACGGAGAGCAACAACAGCAGTTGATGATTGTTTTATTCATCTTAATACTTTAAAAAATCGCAGATCTACTGCTCTTTATCTTCAACATGGCTTAGAAATGGTGCGTAGAGTTATTATAAGCGAAAGAACTTTCAGAAGAAGGCTTGTGGAATTCGGAATTTATTGACGTAGACCGACGACAGGACCGCAGCTACTGCCACGACATCCACAAGACTGGCTTAGATTTTCACGAGGACATGTGAAATGGAATCTGCAACAGTGGGATAAAGTTCTATTCATTGATGAGTCCAGGGTTTGCCTGCAGTCACCTGATGGCCGTGAAAGGGTGTACAGATGACAAAATGAAAGGTTTGCCGAATGCACTATTTCTGAGCGAGTCTTATACCAAGGAGGTTCTGTTATTGTGTGGGCCGGTATTTCAAGTGAAGCACGTACTGAACTTTTGTTTGTAGAAAATGGAGCTCTAAACGCTCACCGTTAAGTGCAATATAACTTTCAAGAAGCTATAGTTTCATATACTCCTTTTATTGGAGATGAATTCATTTGAATGCACGACGGTGCAAGGCCGCATGCTGCAAACATCGCGAACCAGTATTGAACGATGTTAGTATCCAACGATTAGAATGGCCTGCATGTAGCTCTGGCCTCAACCCCATTGAACATTTTTGGGACGGACTTAAAAGACGTATTCGTCGCCGTCCAGTAGTACCAGAAACACTGCCAGAGCTACGTTTTGCTTTGCAGGATGAATATGCCGCAATCCTTCAGGATCGAATTTTAAAACTTATCCATTCGACACCAGGTAGAATGCGTTGTTTTATTTCAGCAAGAGGTGGACATACACGTTTCTGAATTAATAATTTATTAAGATTGGTATAAAAAAACAAATTTTTGATAATGGATTGGGCTGCAAGAAAACCTGACCAAGTTTTCTAATTAAGCCACAAGGTGTTTAGAAGTTAAATCACCAAAACATAATTTTGATTCTCCCAGTGTAATAAGCTGTAAAAAATTATTTGTTCAAAATTGAAAGGGCATGAGATATTTTTGATGAATTTCTTTAGAACATGATGAAACGATAATTAAAATCGGTGAAATATTACAAAAGTTTTTGAACGACCACTATTCAGTTGGCCGGCTTTTTTTGCCGATGAGTATAGAATACTCTATATGAAAAGGACTTAATAAAACTGTAGTACGTAGCACCAATATAAATTCTTCTGTCTATTTAAAGTGCCTCCCGACTGGAACGTTGTGAAGTGAGTATTTTTGAATATTTTCATATAGCTTTCATTTTTCCATCTGTTCGTTTATGCAAATAGAAAGATTACGTACTCAGATAGTGCGCGACGCCTCTAAGGTATCGTAATTTATTCTTTCGCATTCAGAAATTGAATGCGCGACAAGGATATGTGATAACACGACATTTTTATACTATTTATATCCAAATATAGATGTCCTCAAGATATAGTCATCCCAACCATATCCAGCCTACAATATCCTGCCAATTTCTCACATATGGTATCCTATAAACAGATAATTATATTTTTTTTATTTAATCATATAGAGGTAAAATAGAAATATAATAACAGCGCAAAAACTTTCAATAATTGAATGATAACGACATGCGATATGTTTGCATATTAGTATGTGCGTAGGGCACGATAGATTTAAGATGTTATTTCTTTGGTGCATAAAACAACATGGCAGAATACCCCATTTTAAAATTGCGCAATATCCTTTATACAAGGTATAAACAACTGGTATAAACCATCACGTGTTATACATATAATTTACTTTTTACTACGATTTTAGAGCGAAATGCTATTAAAGTTTTATAATAATCGTAGTAATATTATTTCACCCCGGCTGTAATTAAAGGAAAACATTGGAATACAGTCAAATATAAAAACTAATAACTATAGTTCGTCGCCCCTACGAGTATGGGAAGCTGGACATAAAATATGGTCTCTGTATAACAAGTAATTTAATAGATCTTCTAATCAGTAATTACTTTACATTAATGTATTTGTAGAAAAAAATTACTCAATAACTGACCATTCAATTGTACAAATTAAATTAAAAGAAACCGAAAAAAATAAAATTACCACAAAAAACATTCGACAAAAAATAAATTATAATAAGACGACAAACATATTGATACAAAAAGGATGATGATGGTAGCAATGCAAATTGTTATTAATAATATGGTTGAGGCTGTTAATACGGTTACTTCACTTAAACAAATCAAAATTAAAGAAAAAAGAATTTATGGATCAACAATGAATGTAAAGGGGCAATACAACACAACAATGCGGCTTATCAAAAATGTCTATATACTAAAGAGGAACAAGACTGGAATACATATAAACGAGAGAGAAATGCCTTAGTAAAAAATAGAAACTGCTAAATGTAATCAATATGAAAAAAGCATTGATAACACAAAAAAGAATCCTAGACAAATATGAACAAACTTAAAGGAATTAATAGGTAATAATAGAAGTAAGTCCAACCTTGCTAAATACATTAAATTGTAATGGAATTGAATATAATGGTATGGCCGAAATTACTAATACACTTAACACTTATTATGTAGGCAACATAGAGGATGAGATCGTTAGCATGGGTGTAAATATTGTTGGCGAGGAGAGTGTGTTAGAAACAATACCTAAATGGACTACACCATGACTTCTTTTAATTTGATTTCACTATAAAATAGTAAGTAACCAAGCAAGAAAATACAGTACAGTTGGGATAGGGAAGGAATTAATAAAAAAACACTTTTCATGTTATCCCCTACTAAACGTCATCAACCTAAGCCTTGGAAAAGGTATTTTTCCGGAATGTTTTAAGACGTCGACAATAGTACCAATACCAAAAGTTGTATTTGACATCCATAAATATGTTTCTTTTTTTGTGAAAAATTACTTGAATTAGTAGTGCTCAATCAAGTAATCCAATATATAAATTCAAATAATATATTGTGTACTTATCAATCGGGTTTTCAAGGCAAACATTGCTGTGAAACAGATTTACAGTTCATAATATCTGAATGGAAACAACAACTAAACAAACCAGGAGTGTGCAGTATTTATAGGTCTTAAAATGGCTTTCGAAACGATTGATAGGCAAATACTATTATTAATATAAAAAGCATATGGCTTTTCAAATATGATGCTGCATTGGTTGATAGTTATCTTCAAATCGTAAACAAGTAATTAAATAAATAATAATAACTCCAAACTTATTGTGCCCCAAGGAAGCGTCCTCGGGCCACTGATGTTTATGCTGTATATCAATGACCTCAGGAATGTTTTGGAAAAATGTAAAATCCACCTTTTTGCAGATGATACGTTGATATATTATTATGATTTCAATCAGTTAGTGGAGACAGTAAACCTGGAATTAAGCCAAGTCTCAAATAAATTCGAAGATAATTAGTTCAAAATAAATGAAATCAAATTAAAATGGATGTTTGTTGGTTCAAATTATTTATACAACTCTTTTAAAGAACTAAATATAAATGTCATTTTGAATAATGAAAATGTGGAACATATAAAAATATGAAATACTTAGGATTTGTTATTGATAGAGAACTAAAACTAAATGATCATGTTGACTATCTGTTGAATAAAATATATAAAAAAAATTGTATCTTTAGAAGAGTCAGGCAGATGAGTCAGTCAGTGTTTATCAGTTGGAAATGACCGTATATATCTCTTTAATCCTACCACACTTTACATTAATCTATACCTCAAACGCTAACACGGAAAGACTAGAAAAACTTGAAAATAAAGCAATGCGAACTATTTTAGAATGTAATATGCATACAAACATCAATTTGATGCTAAAATTGGTTTGACATTAAAACTTATCATTACATGCATACCATGATTTTTATTTATAAAATTGTTAATAATTTACTACCAAATTACTTAAAAGATCAAATGAAATTATATTAATACCACTTCTAAAACCAATACTATGAACAGTTTGTTCCATTCTGGTCTCATCCAATATAATATTTTAAATAATGATATAAAAAATGCTAGACCTGTAAAAGTATTCAAAACGAAACTTCAAAATCACCTTAGCTCTTTAAAATAGGTTATTTATTTTCTGCTAATGTAGATTGCAGACATAAATATGTAACACTAGATTTAAGTTAGATATAAGTATGTAATATTCAACGTATTTGTATTTTTTCATTAAAACTGTGACATGTAATATCCCTGGGATAAATAAACTTTATGTTGAAATTATTGAACTAACGCTTGGGCTGTTTACTAGAGGATGTAAACACGTAACAATTTGAGTTAACGGTAGATACGGACTAGTCATCTTAGCTAATGCATTTGATTGTTCATAAAAGAATATATTAAATGATGAATCACATCTTTTCTAGGGCGAAGGCAGTAAAATGAATGATGATTATTTCTCCGACGATACATAGCTAAATTCTAAAGTATGACATACATTTGAATTCACAATTTCAAATGCTTTAAAATTTATAATAAAAATGACAGATCCATATTTAAAAAAATAATCTTCAAGGTGGCCCTAAAGAGACGAAACGTGTTAATAAAGATTTGAGTGCAGCATATTATAAGAAAGTTAAAGACTAAAAAAAATTCATATACAGTTTTTTAGTATGTTTTATAATAGCAGTGCTAGATAAAAAAAATAAAACGAGCTACTTCGGATTTTACCGTATACCTCCGGAACCAATCAGAATATTTTCAATTTTTGTAACCCGTTTCGTTGGCTTTGAAAATATGAAACTAAACCGACTTAACCCATTAACCGTCTTTATAACTGTTTTGGTTTGCCAGATAGTAATACTGTTCAATATAAAAAGTAGCCACCCTGTACAATGTACATTGTCTATATTCGTCAAACACTATTTAACAATATGTCTTTACTATGCAATATTGTAATAATTGTTTTACTATCAAATCTATTAAGAGTTTACCGTTTTACTTTTTACTACGCCTTTCCACATTCAGCATTTTACATCTAATTTTGGTATGGGACACACTCACCACATATTATGGATATTCTCTCCGTGCAATGAAAATCGATAACAATTATAACAGGCTTAGGATATAACGAGAGCTTAAACCATATAAATGTCAATAGTAACATTGCCCAGCGCCTACATATTACACTGTCTCCTTTACATTCAAAGAAATCAGGATAAATATGAGACGTGACTTGATTTATCTCAATGCAACGAGAGACAATAAGAAAATAAATCATAATTGTCTACGTTTGTCGAAGGATGAAAATGGTTCAGGAGAGTAACCAAAAACTAAAACATAACAGTTGTCAACCCATATTAAAATAAAAGTATACAGAAAAATATTTCTAAAAAAAGCTTTTATTTAAGCTAAAAGTGCTTTAAAAAGGTGGAAAATAAACTTTGAAGTAAATCAAACTCATCATTTTGTTACGTTATATATATTTTTTTATGATATAAAAGCTTATCGCGTGATATTCCTGTGTAAAGGAGATTGCTCTCGACAAGCTTTTATATCATAAAAAATTATATAAAATAAATAATAAACACCACAGAAATTAGACAACCCCCAATTCCAGAAGCCACGGCTTGCGCGGAAGGGGGTTACACATTGAAAAAACGCGGACATTCAATCATTTCCTCCGACAGTGTCAGTGCCGGAGCTAGGATTCGGTGGTGCGATGTCCCTGTGATTAATCGCGATTGCCACCTCGCGTCTATAATGCAACAAATTGATGGGTTTGATTTACTTCAAAGTTTATTTTCTACTTTTTAGAGCACATAAATAAAAGCTTTATTTAAAAATATTTTTTTATATAATTTTATTTCCGCGACCCCGAAAACCCCCAGATATCGAGTTTGATCTATTTGGACCATAAATGACAAAAATCGTTCGCCGTATTGGCGCCGCCATTTTAAATTTTAAATTTTGATCAAGAATTCATAACTGGCGGTCTCGAAAACCCCCAGATATCGATTTTGAGTTGAATCGGATCATGAACGGTAAAGTCGTTCGCCATCTTGAAGCCGAATTCTTGCTTTTAAAATAAAAATGTTAAAGTATATTGTCACCGGACTCAATGTGCAAAACTTCAAAGCTTTAGCTTTGGACTAATTAAAATTTTAATTGCAAGATTTGACCTAAACTAACAAACAAACATTGCAAGTTAAATAAAAGCTTTTAAATATATCAAATCGAAGCTTTTCAAGCTTTTTTTTGTTGAATGTTTATTATCTAACCTGTCACGAATTATGTGAAATCGTTTATTCAGTTGTTTGTTATCTTCATTTATCTACTTTTACATGTTTTGTTATTGTTTGTTTTATAAAATTGTGTAAATACTGCAATGTATAATGCATCGATAAATATCTGTCCATCTAGTATAGTCGTACGATACTGATCGCGAAAAACACGAATTGCTCATCTTCTAATATAAATATTGTAATGCAGATACTGTAATCGTGCACTGCGACTTAAAATAAACTGTTCTCTTTTTAAATAAACACAAATTTAATCTTGGATGAGATATTTATCATGTTTATCATATTTATTTTACGAATACTGTCGTTCAACAACAATTGTACGATTCTCTCACCTCTCTCTCTCACTTTCTCTTTATATCTATATATATATATATATATATATATATATATATATATAACTTTTTTAATGTTTCGTAAGTAGTTCCCTTTTATTTCAATAAAGCGTACATTTCCGAACTGCTAGCAATATTTTGGAAGGTCTCAATCATTCCTTATAGCGCAGAGTAAGAGGCAAAAGTAAAATTTTACATTATGAGCAATAAATATGTATTGTTTAGATGATCAAATGTAATAGAATCTACCGGGCTGTGAGGAAAGTTCTGTGTTTTCTATGCCGCGTCTAAAGTCGCAGATATAACAGCTTGAATATATTAATGAATATATTTATGATTTAAGCTACCCGGTTTACTTAAAAAAGTTGAGAATCAAAAGATAAAAATTAATCAGTCCTCTTTTTTAAATTTAATACGCTGAAATCAGCTGCTGGAAATAATAATGCTAATGGTCTAACTAATAACCTAAACTGTATTCAACTACTCCTGAACGAAAAGCAGAATACGTCAACTTCAAAATTAAATAAACTATGTCATTTTAAATAAATAAATCATAAATAAATTTAATGACATTAAATCCTTTGTGAATGAAAACTCATTTTTAGCAGTCGGAATTAGTGAAACTCGGCTCTCTCTTGACATGCCGGATGATATGTTTGAAATACCCAACTATAAGCTTTTAAGAAGTGATCGCCCATCACGAGGTGGGGGTGTAGCTCTTTATCTGCAATCTTCTCTCACTTGCTCAGTGTTATCTATACCACTGCAGGAGGTCTATGATATTGAATATATGATTGTTAAAATCACAATAAAAAATAAATTATATGCTATAGGTGTTTTATATAAGCCTCCAACTTCTCATTATAGCAATGTTCGCATACTGATTGATATCATTAGTTATCTACTAGAAAATAATATATTTAGTTTTATTCTGATGGGTGATTTCAATATTAAAATATTAATCAACAATACTGCCACTGTATATCTAAATAATTTGCTTCAGGCTTTTGATTGTAAGCAATTGATTAAAGACCCCACCAGAATAACTGCTCAAAGTGAATCCCTATTAGATTTAATTATACCTAATTCTGAATTAGATGTTAAAAACGTAGAAGTTTTAGATAAGTGTTTCTCAGACTACAGTGTTACATCTTGTGATATTGAATTGGAAGGCCATGACTGCAAACCTGTAGTAAAAGAGTTTCGTGGCTTCAGAAATTTTAATATAGGATCATTTAATCTGGATGCTTCTGCTATTAATTGGAATATAATTTACAATCTTAATTCTCTTGAGGAAAAAGTTGACTTCTTTAATGCAAATCTATTAAATCTTTTTAATCAGCGTGCCCCTCTAAAAAGAGTTACTTTCAAATCAAACAAGCGTCGAGAACCATGGTTTACTGAAACTCTATATGACCTAAAAAAATTTAAAAAGAAGGCCTGACTGAGATATAAAACGACCAGAAGTGCTGCTCATAGACAATATTTTTGCGAAATTCGCAACTACTATAACAATGCCGTAATTCAAGAAAGAACCGCCTTTTACTCTTTTCACATTAACATTACTAAGAATAATCCCAAACAAATGTGCACTAATTTAAAGACGTGGGGAGTAGTAAAGGATAACAATCCACCAAACCTTCCTGAGGATCTTTGTAATGCTAACAACATTAACAATTACTTTATGGATTCCATACCTAATCTAGAATAACGAACAACATAATGAGATATTTCTGGGAACAAAATTTATGGGTGATATTCAATTTATTTTTAAGCCAGTTCAAAAAATTGTAGAGATCACAAATAAGCAAAAACCTCACACCATAGGTCCCGATGGATTATCAGCTAAAATGCTACAACTTGCTTTACCACGAATATCAGCCCCACTAACACATATTATTAATATATCGCTCTAATTAGGTATTCTACTTCCTCAATGGAAACTATCTTGTATTAAGCCCATACCAAAAAAAAAAAAATCTGCTCTCGGTTCCTCTAAAAATTACGGAATCGGCTATATATGAACAACTATCTGAATATGTTTATCAACACTCAAGAATTCCTTCTAACCAGTCTGGATTCCGAAAAGGTTTTAGTACTTCTACTTTACTAAGTAATATAACTGACGATATCTTGCGAGCCATTGATACCACGCAAGTTACCTCCCTGACATTACTTGATATGACAAAGGCTTTTGACTCTCTAGATATTAATTGCATGATTGCAAAACAACACTAAACTATTATGGCGTATCTGGAAGTACTTTCTCCTGGTTTCAAAATTATCTCCACGGCAGACACCAGTTTACGAGTGTTAATACAGGAAACTCGACTAACATCACATTATAGATCAGTTAAATCTGGTGTTCCACAGGGATCTATCCTTGGACCACTTCTTATTAACATTTTTATTGCGGATGAAGCAAGGCGCCCACTTAATTCAAAATTATACATGTACGCTGATGATATTCAGCTAATGCATAGTTTCTCTTCTACAGAAGCTCAAATGGCTGAATTTTACATAAATAATAATTTACGTCTTATATACGAATGGACAATCCAAAATACTCTTAAGCTAAATACTAACAAAAGTCAAAATATCGTTTTTGGAACATCTCAGCAGCTATTGAATCTTAGAGAACTGAATATTCAAGTAAATAATGAGCTCATTGCATCAACCAACAACGTTAAAAATCTGGGTGTTAATTTTGATCCTTCTCTAATCACGTAAATGCTATTTGCTATCACATATCAAACGTGGAAGTACTCAGGAGAGCAAACAGCCTTCCAATTGAGGTGCTTATTTCAAGAGCACGCCTAAGATGGGCAGGTCACGTTCATCGTATGCACGATAACCGCCTTCCTAAATGTACACTTTATGGTGAATTTCTAAGCGGTAGAAGAAGGCGTGGCGGTCAACGAAAGAGGTTCAAAGACGCTCTCCATGAAAATCTAAAATCCTGCGGTATTGCAGACGAGCAATGGGAACAACTTGCAGCGGACAGAACCGAATGGCGAGGGGTTGTGGCCAACTATCAAGGAAATGTTGCTGCAAGAAGGCCGAATCCAAGACCTAACCAGGTCTATGTTTGTCCTGACTGCGGTCGACATGTGCTCTCCCGAATTGGCCTCTATAGCCATAGCCGCGTGCACCGTAGATGAATGGGAATTACAATAGACTACACCTTTTACTTATTTTTTATTGTACACAATTTATCGACTGTAACATTTTTTATACTCGGACTCGAGTAACGGCTAATAAAATAATAAATGCTATTTGTAAAAAAGCTTTTTATTGTTTAAAACAGTTATACTCATTCAAAAAATATCTAAACACAAATACTAAAATATTGCTTTCTGAAACTATGGTTCTATCGCACTTAAATTACGCAGATACTGTGTACGGTCCCTGTCTCTCACAGGAAGACAAATTCCGTTTGCAAAAAATTCAAAATTGCTGTGTACGATATTTTACAACTGTGCCTCAATTTGGTCATATAACTCCACATTTACGTGCTTTCAACTTATTAAATATATGCGAAAGGAGATTTATATACATTGTAGGATTCATATTAAACATTTTCAAAACAGAAAAACCAAATTATCTATTTAATAAAATACATAGGCGTTCTGAAATCCACTATAGGAATCTAAGACATGTTGAAAATAAAGTTTGTATTCCCGCTCACAAAAATGCATCTTTTCGGTCTTTCTTTTCATTCATAGTAGCATATATTATTAATAGCCTGCCTGCTTAATATCACAGCATATCAGTGGCAACTGTAACATGTAAGTTAAAGGAAGACATTATCCTATCAAGATTAGAAAACTTTAATGTACAATTGTTCTAAATTAAATATTTTCTTACATATATAAATATTTCTGTACTCAGGAAGTGTTGTAAAGCAACATTGTTGATAAACTTCCTTTTGGAAAAATGCATGTACCTGTACTGCTTTTTTTCAATAAACGTATTGTATTGTATTGTAATATTCAGAATTTTGAAATTTTTTTTCGGTAAAGGGCAATGAGGCCCCTCAATTTATAGCGGAGGGTACGAATCACTTCTTAGTGAGCTAAGTCTAGTCAGGATGCTATAGTGATGTAAATGATTTCAAAAAAATATAAGTACTTAGATGATAGCAAATGCACGCTTTGCATCTTTATGGGCTTGGAGTCTACAATGTCTAGCGAGAAATTATTTTAAGCGTGTTGAAAACCAATTCCGAAGAGAGCCCAGCAATGATCCCGAAGAAAACTTCATTATTGACGAAGGAACGGAAATTAATGTTATGACTCGAATAGAAGTTGATAGGACTGTTTCTTTAAGGCAAGTGTTGGGTTTGAATTGGACATCAGTCAGCAAACAGTAAGCCGAATTTTGCACAAATACCACTATAAATATTTTAAATACCAATTGCACCAGTATTTGTACGAAAGTGATTACGAGCGTAGGATGGAGTATTGCAATTGGATTTTGTGTAATAACGTGCATCCAAACAATGATTTTTTGGGACTGATTTTATTTTTGGACGAGTCTAGGTTTACAAATTTGGGATTATTTAACCGACAAAATACAAAATATTGGTCACAAGAAAACCAAAATTTATTACAGGAGGGTAGCTTTCAAGTGCGGTTCGGTTTCAATGTTTGGCTTGGAATAATCGGTAGTAGAATCATTGGTCCAATAATATTTGAAGGACCTCTGACTGGTGCCAGATACTTGAGATTCCTGGATAATGAGATTGAGGATATTTTAGATGAGTTACCTTTAAATTTAGGACAGGGACTGTATTTCCAACAAGATCTCCCCATAATTCAAGGATAGTAATTGATTACCTTCAATTGAGATTCGGAGAAAATGTAATTTCGACGAATGGTCCTATGAGGAGGCCTCAGAGGTCACCTGATTTAACTCCCCTTAATTTCTTTGTTTGGCATCATTTAAAAGATATTGTCTATGCAACCGCCATTACAACCAGTGAAGACCTGGAGCTACGAGTAAGACGAGCAATTAATAGCATAACGGCCCAAAAATTGGCGAACGTTCTTCGAGAAACAGCTATGCGAGTTCAAAAGTGCATTGACGTTAATGGACAGTATTTTGAACAACTGTTGTAAAGTTTTGTATTAATTTTTTGTATTCCAGAACCACCTTATATGTAACAAGGTAATTAGAACAAAATTGTATTTTCTTATTTTCTTTTAGCTATAATTTTATTTGTATTTATCGCACATTTTAATAAATATGAATAAATTCCTTATTAATAGTACTATTAAATGGTACCACGGTACCGATATGGTTCCATTTGAAAAAATAGAGTTTTGTCCCAAAAACAATTTTGGTGAATTTTATTTGCGCATGAATTACGTAATTTAGTGTTTTTAACGGGATTTCGATTTTTGTATCACGGGTCATTTATAATAAATCGGAACCGTCATTCCATTTAGGAAAACTAAAAATTATATTACAAAAAAATCGATGTTTGAAATGTCACGTATTTGGTATAGTTGGATTCAGAAGATTATGCAGAATTCAAAAATGCAATAATATACAGGGTGTTCTATTTAAAAATCCAAAGTTAGCGTCACTTTCGGCGAAACCGCAAGTGAAAAAAACATCAGTTGTATGTCAAAAAGTGCCGCTTATTATGTATATAGTATGTCCTAAATTTCAATCAATTATCTTCAAAAAGGGGGGTATACTATGGTCCTGTTATACCAGGTATGTGTAGGCCACTGGCCGTTTTATTTAAATAAATATCATTACAAATTATATCCCAATTACGTAATAGAAAACGTAATATTTTTTGATTTTGCGCCAAATTTATCGGGTCGTTATAGCTAGAATGGCCTCCGAATATTTCTTGTTAAAGGGTTTTACAGAAGAAAAAATAGTAAAATAAAAGGTGTGAAATTAAATAAAATTATAATGCAACGACACGATCAGCTCTTTCTTTGCACGCTACTGGTGGCTTAATGCAAATAAGTAACGTATACAAATTATACACCAATCGGTGGAAAAATAATGGTCTTCATTTTTTATGTCTAGTGAAATTTTGATTTATTGGGTCGTTTTGGAGTTATGGCCGAACATGTATTATTGTTAGAAGGCTCCACCCAACTTTTCTTGCTATGGGACCTCATACAAGAGAAAATGGTAAAATATAAAACAGACTCTTATGCAAAGTTGTATGCTAAATCGACTGGCATCCGGTGCACTTTTGTATCTCTTACCAGTTTTGAGGAAAAAATATAAATACGGACAGATACAAATGTATTTTGGGGGAGGGCAGGGGAAGCTGGCATGTTTTTTCGAGGTGGGTCTGTTCGATAATCTACTTATTTTAAAGAATTTGGTTTTAGCCAGAAGTGGAAGTATCAAACACCCAAGTAACTAAGCTAATATACTAATTTAGATATATATACTCACTAACAGAAATAGCAATTTTAGATGTTTATGTCAAGTCATATAAATTAAAATCTCTTGAGTTGTTCAGACGCAGTGTTAAAAATATCTCTTTCTTGTGATAGTTTACACTTTGCTCCAAACGATATGTTATTTAATGTTGACCATAATAGGTTGTATTGTGCTCTATGTTCTAGATGTATATTTATACATAGGTACCCTTAAATTATATATTAACTGAAATAACATTTATATTAGACATATGTAAGTCAAAAATTGATACGGAATATTAAAAGAATGATTCATAAAGAGAGGGTACAGAAACACACACAAGATTTCTTTTGCGCCGCACGCTTTCTGCTACTTCCTATTTATTTAACTAATCTTTCTAACTTACAGTAACTAATCAATTATAAAAATGTATTATATTTCTATACGAAAAACGAACAAATTCAAAACTAGACGTATGAATTATGCTCATCTATTGTTTTTGGTAAATAAAATCATTTCAAATCAAAATAGAATATAACCAAATATACTTATATTTCGCTAGGTGTTTGCAAAAACATAATAACCTAGTCAGACTACATTATATATTCGTTAATTGCCAATATCTTAAAAATAATTTGACAGGCTCACCTATTTTATAAAAAAATACCATGTACAACGTGCCAACAATATCGATAAAAAATTTGAATTAATGTTCCTTTGCAATATTATTGGGGGGGCGAGCGTAGGTGCGTCTTTACTATGTACATACTTCGGTATGCGATGTAAAGCAACGACAGGCGCAGTTAGTACTTGGATGGGTGACCATTCCAACGGAAACCGCGTTCTCGCCTCACACATCTTCCAGCGGCTTGTATATCAGTGTATGCGCGGAAGCTATACAACCTTAGGCGAGGGTTGTATAGGAGATATACCATCCTTCGTGTATAATGTTTGTAGATATATTAAATCCCGGTACTATTTATTAAAGTACTTTATTATTATAAAGTCTCCATAAACACTTTTACATATACACGGAACTTAACTCAAACTTATGCCAACCTAAACCTATCAGCTGTCATTCCCTAGGGACAGGGCTGACCAAACAGGGATGTACAAATACTATAGTGTAAAAGCTAGCCTATTACATCTCCCTTTCTTCAAGGGTTTTTTTACATTTAATAAATATTTGTTTGAAAAATAAAACATTGTTGATTCTCTATGATATTAATTATAATACATATATATTTTTCTTTTTAATCATTATAACGTCTTGGTTTCCTCCTTATTCTGCCACTTTTCCTTATTGCTTCATTACTCTCACTCATGGCTTCATTTTCATTAGCACAAACTTCTTTTTCAGGTTTATTTAAAACGCACTGGTTATTTCCGTTTGTAGGAGGATTACCGCTTGATGATGACTGTGATACATCTTCTTTATTTTCGGGCAATTTAATGAGAAATTTTCGATTTCTTCTCAGAGATCCTTCATCCGTCTTTATCAAATATGAATTAGGTTCATTTGTTCTTCCTTCTACAGTGCCATTTCTATTCATGTCCTTTATCCATACCCAATCATTTTCGATTAAACTAGGTAATTCTTTAGATTTACGTCGTCTGTCGTATAACTCTTTAGAATTGAATTGTTCTATTTTCTGTTTTTGTTTAATCTCGTCATGGTTAGGAGTTTTCGGTTTTAACTTATCACGTTTCATAGGTAAGATATCTCGTAATTTCCGTCCAAGTAGTAATTCAGCTGGTGAAGCTCCGCAAGGTAGCTTCGTATTTCTATATGTTAATAAACCTAAATGCCAATCCTCACATTTTTTTATAATGCGTTTAACAAGTTGTACCGCTCTTTCAGAATGTCCATTGCTTGGAGCATGTTTTGGACTACTCATGATATGCTGAAATCCGTATTCTCTTGAAAATTTTTTGAATGAGTAACTATCAAATTGTGGACCCCCATCTGAGTAAACTATTACGGGTACTCCAAAACGTGAAAAGATTGCTTTTAATGTTTCTATGACATCTTCACTTCGTGTTTTGACCAAACGTACCACTTCAGGATACTTGGAGTAGCAATCTTGAACCACTAAGTAGTTATCGTTTTTATAATGAAAAATGTCTGTAGCGATATGTTCGAATGGTAGTTCTGGCAGTTTTCTTAGGGTCATGAAGTCGGTTTCTTGATTTCTATTCTTAAGACATTCGTGACAATTTTCTACTGCTTCTTTGATGTAGGTATTTATGTTTGGCCACCAAACCGTGTCTTTTGCACGTGACTTACAACTGTTGATGCCTTGGTGACCCACATGAATTTTATTTAATATTTCTTTATACATAGTAAAGGGAATTATAAGTCTATCCTTGTAATAAAGTGAATTTTCATAAATTGTAATGTCATTCCTGTATTTAAAATACTTTCTACACTCTTCTGAAACTTTAGTTTTGGCTGGCCAACCTTCTGTTACGTAATCCATTAATTTTCCCAAATTTTCTTTTTGGGCTTTGCTTATCTTACTTTCTTTCGTTTCCAATGTGATTTCTAACTCTTTTCTTATGACGTCTACATGAGCTATTACACATTCTTCCTCTAGTATATCCTTGTCCTTACTGCCTTGCTTAAGTGGTTTTCGTGACAATGTATCAGGTGTATAAAATGATTTTCCAGGAACATGCATACGTTCAAAGTCAAATCGGGCTAATCTAAGTCTAAATCTTTGTAAACGTATTGTAAGGTCATTGATAGATTTTTTTGATAAGATGGTCAGGAGTGGCAGGTGGTCCGTTTGAATTATGAAATGTTTACCAATGATATATTCCTGTAACCTCTCGCACACCCATAAGACCGCATATGCCTCTTTTTCTATTTGGGCGCATCTTTGTTGTGTATCACTTAAACTTTTTGAGCAAAATTGTATTGGTGCCCACCTTCCATCATCCTGAAGTTGCTCTAGACAGCCACCAATTCCAAACGATGACGCATCAGCTAAGATTCTTGTTTCTCGTTTAACATCATATATTTGTAGAACAGGCGCTGTCGTAATTACCTCCTTCAATTTTTCAAAGCATTTTTCGTGTTCTTCACTAAATTGAAAAGCGTTGTTTTTCTTTAGCAAATCTCTTAGTGGTTTTGTAAGATCTGCTGAATTTTCCAAAAACTTTGTGAGATGGTTTACCATACCTAAAAATTCTCTAACCTGTGTGACATTTTGTGGCTTTTCAAACTCAGTAATGGCTTTCAAATTGCTGTTATCCATTTTCAAGCCGGATTCACCAATAATGTAGCCCAATAATTTTATTTCGTTAATGCCAATCTGACATTTGTTCTTATTTAATGTAAGACCATTGGTTTCTAAGATATTTAGTACATTGTTCAATATCGTATCATGTTCCTTTTTATCTTTCGCAAAGATAGTTATGTCATCCATATGTATGAGTACTCCTGGCACCCCCTCGAACAGTTTATTCATAACTTGTTGGAAAACCTCTGGGGCCGATGTGATTCCAAAAGGAACCCTCTTGTATATAAATCTGCCAAATGGGGTTAAAAATGCTGTAAACTCCTTGGAATTATTCGATAATGTTAACTGCCAAAAACTCGATACACAATCTAATTCTGAAAAAAATGTTGCATTCCGTATTTTTGCAATTGTTGAGTCCACAGTAGGGAGTATGATTTTTTCTCTTTTTACGAATTTGTTTAATTCGGTGAAATCGGCACAAATACGTACACCTCTTCTGAACGTTTGGTAACACAAACCATTGGAGCACACCATGCTGTGGGATTATTTGGGCTAACTTCCTCTATGATACCTTCCCTCACCATATTTTTAAGTTCAGCTTCGACTTTCTCTAAAAGTGGGAGTGGCACTCTCCTTGGGCTTGTTATCGAATACGGAACTGCATCTTTGTTAAGTTTTATATTGTGTTGAAAATACTTAAGGTTTCCTATGCCACGGAATAAGTTTGGATGTTGCTCCATGACTATCTTTAGTGAATTTTGTTTACTGATTTCATTTATAAACTGAACAATGTTTAAGCTTTCAATTGCAGGCCTACCTAATAAATTTTCTTTGTTCTCAATAACAAACATTTTTGTTCTCTTGCTTACTCCTTTCCATTCCATAACCATTTTTACCTTTCCAAGAACTGGTATGGTCATGTTGCCTGGCCCCTTGAGTGTGGTTTTTGTTTTTTTGATTTGTGGCTTATTTTGTAAAATGTCATATGTTCGCTTGCTGAGAATTGAAACGTCAGCCCCTGTGTCAATCTTGTAATCAATCTCTTGGCCATGCACCTTTAGTTTAACACGCCAGGCTGAATCTTGTCCATCTCTGACTTCCTCAATAATCTCACTAACGTCTTCGCTTGAGGAGCTGTTGGATGCGTCCGTAACTTCTCTGATATGTCTTTTTATTTTAGTGCGACACATTTTGGCAAAATGTCCTTTAATATGGCATTTATTACACATGCTCTTCACAGCAGGACAAGATTTCAAATCGTGACTCGGTTTCTTGCCACAGCGACCGCATTGTGGATATTTATTTGTCTCAATTTTATGTTTCGGCTTGTCCTTTCTTCTTATATGGTTCACGTCTTCTGTTTTCTCTACCGTTAGAGCTTCATTTTCTTGTTTCACTCTCTCATTTTGAATGATTTTTGTTTTTGCATCTTGTAGCGTTAAATTGCTGTCCATTTGCAAAGCTTCTGATAGCTTCCTATCCTGTAATCCTATCACTAATCTATCTCTTACAAGATCTTCAGTCAGTGCACCATAGTTGCATGTTTTGCTCAATCCAATGACACTAGAAATAAAATCTTGTGCACTTTCGCCTTCTCTTTGGTACCGTGAATTGAATTTAGCACGTTCAAATATCACATTTACTCGTTTTATAAAATATTGTTCAAAGAACGTGATCATTTTTGAATAAGTAGATTTATCATCTTCAGTCATTGTTACATTGTCTAGGAATTTATTGACCTCTGGCCCCATATGCAGCAGAAGACTATTTACTTGTGTTTTCTCATCCGTACGTGCCAATCCTGTCACATTTCGGTACCTCTCATAAACTGTAAGCCACTGGTTCCATTCAGATGGTATAAAGGTAAATTTTTCTGGCTGGGGAACATAGTTGACTGATGTTGCCCCACCATTAATTTGTATTTGACTTATTCTTCTTTCTAGACATTTGCTTCTGAAGTTTTTGATTTTCTGCTAACAATTCCTCCATATTTGAAGTATTATGTAATGAATTTTTTTTCTAATTCTTTATTTCTACGTTTTGGCAGCCTCGTGTTCTACGAGCAGCTATTTATTTATTTTTTTGTGGTTTCTGCTTGTCTTATGTCAGTTATTTCTCCCCTCACTAATTTGTGTGAGCGAGCTGAAATTTACTGACTGTGTAACTTTGCTTGACCCAACCTGACACCATGTATAATGATATATTAAATCCCGATACTATTTATTAAAGTACTTTATTATTATAAAGTCTCCATAAACACTTTTACATATACACGGAACTTAACTCAAACTTATGCCAACCTAACTACCTATCAGCTGTCATTCCCTAGGGACAGGGCTGACCAAACAGGGATGTACAAATACTATAGTGTAAAAGCTAGCCTATTACACTTCGGAGGGGATGTAAAGCCGTCGGTCCCTCTATTAAATGTTAGGCAAGTAAAAGATCCCTACTCTTCTTAAGGGAAGAGGTTCGGCAAAATTCCTGGTTGGGGGTAGCTCGTCTACAGGCGTCGGTGTTAGGCCTCAGTAGCGGAAATGGGCCGACGTTAAATAAATGTATTAAAAAAAAACAATATTATTGGTCCTCCCTTGTAGACTAAAAAAATTTACAAAACATGACATTGGAAAC
Source organism: Leptura quadrifasciata (assembly GCA_963675555.1). Classification (NCBI taxonomy): domain Eukaryota; kingdom Metazoa; phylum Arthropoda; class Insecta; order Coleoptera; family Cerambycidae; genus Leptura; species Leptura quadrifasciata. The sequence continues at coordinate 52,720,168 of OY776678.1, forward strand.
AACTGAGGTGGCAATAAAACCAAATAAACAAAACGACTGCAGAACTTTTATTGAGAAAGAAATCGTTTGCAACTTTCTTTAAATTTCATCAATGACATAAAGAAGTTAGAAGGTAAATGCTAACATATAAAATATTCTTATCTCTAGCTTTGAAAAAAGTATAAAAATAAAACTGCAATAAAAATATATTGAAGTTGTTTATTGTACATTTTTCGATGTGGAATCTATCAAGATTTAGATTGTTTTCTTTACAAAGAGGAAAGCTTTAGCAGCTTTTTGACGAATTGAAAAGAACAAGTGTCTATTATAAATTTTTACTGCAATTTAATGAAATCAGTGAATGGGAGTGCTGAATATAAGTATGATTACTTTTCAAGAATTCTACTACTAGTAATTCAGCTGCGAAATGGAAGTACAATTTATTTCTATTCAAGATAATAAACTTGAAATTAGCCCAGTGTAATCAAAGTAACTTGGTTATGGGTTAATGATAAAATGATACATGCCTTTTGATGTCCTTAAATAGCCTCGCCATTAACAAATTTGCAGAAAATTATATTCGTGCAACCGCGGGAGAAACGATTTATGGTGATTATCTCAATATATGATAGATTCTGCAATTGAAAAATATTTCTTTTACTAAATATCATAGGCAACAAAGAAAAGTATATCATTATACACCAAATATCTCCAGTAACGTCACATTATTGAGGTATACAATACATTTCCTGACAAATAAAACTAGTCCACTTTATTTTAGTTTTGTAAAATAGTCTTTGACATTTCATTTGTGATAATTATTATTTTGACAGAAATTATTGTTTTTAATTTTCAAGAAGCCACAACAATTAAGCATCATTCAAATAATACGAATAATTTTGGATATTCAGGGCAGTTAGTCAATAAGACGCCTTGCAGAAAAATTTAATATCGGTAGGAATACTATTTTGAAAATAAAAAGGAAATGGGTAATTGAAGGATCTTTTGAGAGAAAGGTAGGGGCAGATAAACCTAGAAGAAATGCGGAAGAGCAGCACTACTTTAGTAAATTATTTACAAAATTATCCTTTCCATTGTGCAAGTAAAGCCAAAGTTGAGACAAATTTCTCCGCCTTCCTAAGAACGGTTCTATAAAGTGTAACAAAGTTTAACTTTAGAAATCGCCTAGCCGGAAAGAATATAAATTAGCAGAAGGCCATAATATTATATTTGCCCTCAATCATTTATTAAATTATATATTTTCTGGAGAAGTATGATTTTTTCTGATGAAAAAATATTTCACTCCCACAATGATGGAATTGGGATAGGTAAGCCACGATGGTCTATACATCCTTCTCCAAGTTGGTAGAACAGGTCGTTAGGATAGTTAACGATGTCAAAGTACAATACAACCTCGGGAAGAGCACCGGCATGGCGCTCCTCGGTATCGAGAAGGCGTTCGACACAGTCTGGATTACTCTAAGAGCTCCATGACTACCTTTTCCCGACTCATCTCATAAAACTTATTCACTCGTATCTGACTGGCAGAACCCAGCAAGTTCGAGTGAATAACAAACTCTCAACATGGACATTTATGCGGGAGTCCCCCAAGGATCGTGCCTGTCACCGAAGTTGTACAACTTGTAAATTTCCATTTTTCCGGAGTTCCCGAATACGGCGATAGTCTTCACACGACGCTTTACTGAAAATAAAATTGTCACTCCAATTTTGATCCGGGAAAGCAAAAATCCAACCAAGAGATGCGTGAAGTACTTGAGGGTCAGACTGGACCAACGACTGTCCTTCAGTACATATATGAATGAGGCAAAGCGTACGCTACTCCCTGTCCAGGAGTCTGTATTCGCTCATGGTCAGGGGTAGCAGACTTAACAGACAGAATAAAAAATTGTTGTACACAATGGTGGCCAGGCAGTCCATCACATACGCGGCTCCGGTGTACTGGCCACGACAATGAAAAAGCTAAAAGTGCTTGAGGACACATTCATGCGGCCCGTATCATATTCAGGAAGGTGCACCTCCATCAGAGAGCTATACGCACGCTGCGGCGACATAACCCCGATAGCAGACTACGTCCAGCATATCTTTCACAGCTTCTACTCGTTCAAGCTGGGCGATAGTCCGCTAACAAGACACATAACGCAAATTAGATAGCATAATGCTCCATGTCGGATTAAACACCCCTTACCGTACCAGACGTTACCGACTTTCCGGCAACTACTATAGCCAAGTTTCAACAACTATGCCTTTCTCTAATACTATCCACCTTTCGCTAGTATTTCATAACTTTTGATCATCTGTAAATCATTTCTGTCCCCCTCTTCCTTTCTGTTTGTGTATTTTTGTCGCGTTTGTTTTTCTTCGTTTCTTTTTGTATATTTTTGTTTCTAATTTCACTTCACACCATTAACCTTCTAAAAAATTGAAACCTTTTCGAAATAAAAATTTTTAAATTCAAAGTTTAGGCCAGTGATGCGCATTCCTGCATTGGAGTATCTCGCGGAGGGCACCTTGTTCGAGTTTTGGTGCCTGTGCCCAGATACCAAATTTAATAAAGTTTTTTGTGCGCCAGTGTTTTTAAAAATTAGTGTAGTTTATAAATTTTGTTGAGCTTGTTCTCAAGCATTTTTGTCGATTTTATTACCTACTTTTATTTATTATTTTGTAAAAAAGAGTCTAAGATCCAGGCCTGTCCCGCTCGATTCTGCGATCCGTCACCGCGTTAACGCGGTGGTTGCACGATTGGTTCTGGTGGAGATCCTGGTGAGACAATGTATGTTTTACCATTAACAAATAATTTTTAAATTGAATTGGATTGGTTTATGCATCCTATTGAAAATTTTGAACTTTAAGGGACGGTTTAGAACTTTGTGAGAACATCGATGGAAGGATAAATTCTAGAAAATATTTGAAAATTTTGGATAATGTAATGTTACCTTCAGTTAGATAACTTTTCCCTAATGGAAATTTTATTTTTCATCAAGATGATTGCTTAGTGCATATCGTTAACTCTTTTAGAAATTACTTTGCTGAAAATAATATTGAGGTTATGTCTTCGACTGCTAAAAGTTTCGGCATGAATCCGTCACAAAACATTTGGGAAATGATTGATAATAAAATATAGAAACAATATGTTAACGCTTAAATAAAAATTAATGAGAAAATCTGTGAAAATTTTAGGTTAGGAAGGGTAGGTTATAGCCTTACTGCAAATTTAATCGACTTAATGGCCAGAAAATTGCAAGAAATAATAAATAATGACAGTACCACGTCGATATTGAATATTTTTATGTTTGTCTTGTATGTATAACATTATTTATTACTTTGGATGTTTTTAATAAATTACTCTCTAATGTTTGAAACTTATTTGGAAAAAATACAGTTTTCAATGTACAAGAGTTAACCTACTTTTATTTTTCGGGGAGTGTACCTCTTATTGATAATAGCGAGGTAAACTCGCAGTCGTTATGATCACTTTCAGTAATCTACCATATCACTGTCAATTTATTTCAATTCAAGAGGGTTTAGAATTAATTGTAAAATGCAGATGATAGTTCTTCCCCGACTTGTGAATTCGAACCAACTAGTTAGTGGAGTGTGTGAGTAAGAAATTTGTAAATATTTTACTATGCAACGAGAGTACCTCCTCCCCCCCGTTTTCGAGGATGCTGAATACGATGGTATTGGTAGAATTTCTCTTTGGACTTGCGCAACCCTCCAAACGGCTATAAATCACCCCTAAAAGTGGTTAAACGCATATCACATCTTTTTCAACGGTGAAATTTAGCGTACCCCCCGTTTTCGACTATACTGAACAGGGTGGTGATGCTGAATGTTTCTTCCAATGCCCTCCAACCCCTCCACTGGCTAATAAACCTCCCCGAAGGGGGTAAAAATCTTTTTTGTACCACCGGAAAAATGTATACGCCGCCCGTTTTTGGTGATGTTGAATGTTTATTTTTACTCCCTCCAACCCCGCTAACGCCTAATATACACCCCCGAAAGGGGTGAAAATGTTTTTTGCAAAATGTCAGCGGTAAAATTCATGTACCGGCCGTCTTCGAGGATGCCGGACACAGTGGTGATGATGAATGTATTTCTGACGTACGTACGTACGTACATAAGCACAAATAAATACGTTGGATATTAATGATTATAGGATATTACGTAACGAAATCACTTGGGCTACTGTAGCGTAGCAGATATCGTAGGGCACTAACTTAACCCGGAAAGTGATGTACGTGCCTACGATAAAATTTCACTAGCTGAGACTATCTCAGGGCGTTAAGCCCAAGTTTACATAAACTATGATAAATTATTAGTTTACTTACTTAACAAATCACTGAGGCTTCCATACGTAGTGGTCGCAGACGAAATAATGACACTTTCTTTAAAAATGAAATATTATGAAAATATATATAAAATAGTATTAAACAATTTACAGATATTGGTTCTCTAGCATGTAACCTGGCGATGTTCAAAGTTGTGGCCAATTTCTCGATTAGTAAGTTATAAAATTCATAAAATGTCTCGTGTAGCTACACATCGGTTTACAATGTCCTCATAAATGGTCATAAATTCTGCCACAAAGGTCTGATTTAAAGAACCTCCTTAAATAAATATACATGCATAAAATCTTTAAATATGTACAAGTTAAAAATGCAAATTATGAACTGATATCCAGCTGAACCACTGAAGGTGGTCCCCGGTAAGTAAAAAAAAATAAACACAACACACTTATTCAGGGTGGTACGATACCGAGTCCGGACGTGGAAGAACTGTAGCCCTACGGAGATGTCTTCGGGACACAAGAAATGGACCCAAGGATGGGGTTGATGGTAGCCTCACCAGCCCTGGCACCATCCACTGTGTGTGGATGCCCCGTCCGTGGAACTCTCACTGACGTGTGTAGAAGCCGCGTCCGTAGAACCCTAAAGATATCACGATTTAATTCACAAAGTCAGAAATGCACGTGAATCGTACCTAATGCGAGCAATTCTGACATAACCTACAAAGGAAGCATAATTTACCTCACTGATGAGGGAACAATCTACCAAAAGCCACAGTCGGATGAATGGGGTCGAGTCTGCCTTTCAAGTTGACACTGTATTTCCAAAGGAGAGCCTTGTGTAATTAAATATCCTGCTTCAGCAGATAAAATTTACTCACAACCACAAAATATTCCGTTAAACGGAACAACAACAGATTGAGGAAATTTTCTTGTGTTGATAATTCTAAAATCCACCAGGATTGCCTTGGATAAAACCGAGGTTCACAGAATTATCAACTAATTACCAAGCCAGCAAAAATGGTTGCCCCCCGTTTTCCGCTCTCTGCTGATCACGTGCCACAAGGGTATCGCCCTCCCGTGGAGAATAGCGAAATTTGTTACGGACGTAGCAGTTGTTATTATGCGGCCCACAAAACGCTAAAGCGTATGGTGGGTCGCATACGCTAGAGGTTTGCAACAGTACATTGAAAGTTACGCAGGTTCCCGAGAGTACAGCATCCCGCGCAGCTTCCACGCAACTGTTCGCGCCAACAAGTGGAGTAGCGGCAACCACGCCTCTGCTTTTACTCTGGCTTCTCCACGTACATCAGTACCGCTGGACGTGCAGTGGGCATCGAGAAGTGAAAGCGTACGGACGTACACCGAGCCATCAGAGTGCACAGTGAAGTGGAAGCCCCACAGACAGTGACGTCGATAGTGTTGAAGAGGAAGTTCACACGTCTTTTTCAAGACACCATTTTCTGTTATTAATCATAACTTTTTCCCATAATAATATAGGTATTCCCTTACAGGAAACCGACAACGACGTTACCGTGGAGGACGGTAACATGGAGTACAGTGAAGACGAAACATCCCAGAGCGGTAGCTTCCGAGGGGGCCCCCCAACCCCAAGGGACGACAAGGAGACGATAAAACGTCTCACAGAGGAGAACAATGCTCTCAAGAAGAAAATAGACGAGCTCACCGAAAGGTTGGAGCAGATGCAGAGGGAACAGAAGTCCCAGCATGAAGAGCTTCTGCGTGCGATTCGGGGAGAATCGCAAACACGGAAACACGGAAAAGAAAAAATCCGCCCGCTGCCAACACGGACTCAGGCGAAGAGGCCCCTAAGGCGGCAAAGAAGGTGGCTGAAGAGCCCCTCAAGTGCCCCCCCGAGTCCGAGTCACCTAGACAGAGCAGATCGGGATCCAGAGCCCCCCAGCAGGAGGCTAGCGTCCCCCAACAAGAAACCCGGAAAGAGGAGACCGAGGCTCCTCAAACAAGGACAAGAAGTCAGCGTGTACCCCCGGTAGTGCTGCGAAACAAAGAGACGTGGACAACGGTGAGCCGTCGTTTAACCGAAACCGGTATAAACTTCAACAAGGCCAAAGTTACCGGGGAGGGAATCTCCATCGAGCCCGCGACGTCCGAGGACTATCGGAGGATGACAAGGATGTTCGCAAATGAAAAGAGGGAGTACCACACGTATGCCCCGCCAGAGGAACGGCAGCTACGTGTGGTCATTCGAGGGATCCCGAGCGGCGTTACCTGCAAAGAGGTGGCAGAAGACCTCCAGGACCAAGGATTCGCACCTACCGCGGTCCAGCGAATGATGTCAAGACGGACAAAACAGGAGGTGCCCCTCATGCTTGTCCTAGTCCCACAGGACCAGGACAAGATACTCCAAGTAACGAGGTGCTGTTCTCTAGTTGTAAGGACTGAGAGACAGCGAGCCAAGGTAGCGGCAACCCAATGCCACCGCTGCCAGCGTTTCGGCCACGGCCAATCCAGGTGCACCGCGCAGCCGAAATGCGTGAAGTGCGGCGAGGCACACCGGACGACGGAGTGCAAAAAGAAGGCAGACGAACCGGCCAAGTGCGCGAACTGCCAGGGGGCCCACCCGGCCAGCTATAGGGGATGTCCAAAGTACCCCAAACAATCAGCCAGCGCCACCCAAAGGCCGGTACAGAGGCCAACGATGACCTCAACACAGAAGGGCGGCGTAGCGCCAGGCACAAGCTACGCCAGAGTAGCCCAGGGCAAGGCAGGACAGAACACCGTCCCTGCCGCAAAACAACAAGCATCGCCAGAGGCCAAAAACCTCACAGCGGTGCTCGCACAGATGCAACAAATGTGCTCAGCGATGAGCGCATTTTTTGCACAAATGCCAAATTTAACTAATCTGTAATGCCTTTACAGGTTAAACCGGAAGTCCTGCAGATGGCGGCCTGGAATGTCAATGGCCTGCGAGAAAGGAGACTTGAAGTCGAAGAGCTCCTGACCAGGTACGACATAGACGTCATGGCACTGCAGGAAACCAAGATGACCCCGGCCAAGGAGATCAACTTCCCAGGATACCACACCTACAGGATGGACTGGGTAAACAACCCTCAGCGACCCGCGAGAGGAGTGGCCCTATTGGTGAAGAAAACCATAGCCCACCATCCGACAGTACTGCCTGAGCTAGAAAACATGAACGCCACCGCCGTAGTAGTGTCCACAGCACGAAATGGCGACATACAAGTGGTCTCATGCTACCAGCCACCCCGCAGCACGCTTACCGAGGGGGATCTGGACGCAATCTTGCCCGCCAGGACACAGGTCGTCGCAATTGGCGATTTCAACGCCAAATCCCAGGAATGGAACAGCGGCATAACCAACACTCGAGGACGAGAGCTGCTGAGGTTCCTGGGACAGCACGCCGGCGAACTGATGGTGGTAGGACCGGACCAGCCCACCTTCGACAACGGCAGACACAGGCCAGACGTACTGGACATCGCGATCCTAAAGGAGATGACCTTCGAGGCAGAGATCACCACCAGAACGGAGGGATCTACCGAGCACAACCCGATCTTCCTAACCCTAGGAGGACAGGCGAGTGAGGACAACGCCACCTTCACGAAGAGACGAACGGTCTGGGAATCGTACCGGCAGCACCTGCAGCAGTACATCGCACAAATTCCCAGGCTAGGAACCGTGGAGGACGTTGAGAGGGCCATCATTACCCTAGAGGAGCAGATCCTGGAAGCGATAAGGGCCAGCACGACGGAAATAGAAGTAAGAAGGCACCCAGCACCGATGGCAAACCTCCCAGAGGTCACCAGACAGCTGATAAGGGACAGAAGGAGCGCCAAGAGACGGGCTCAGAGGACCAGGCTCCCCGCCGACAGAAGGGAGTACAATGTCCTCAGCCGAAGAGTGAAAGCCGCCCTCCAGGAACACCGTCAGGAGGGGTGGCAACGCCACCTTGAGTCACTGGATCCACAGGACAGAAGCATGTGGAACACACAACGTGCCCTGCGAAACAGAAGGAAGCCTATGAGCCCGATTCACGGAGAGCGAGGGATCGTCTACACTAACCAGGAAAAAGCCGAGGCGTTCGCCGACAGCTTAGAACTGCAGTGCAGAGAGAACGAGCTCGATGACGAGGACGAGGACTGGGTGGACGACGTCGAACGCAGAGTACTGTTACGTGCTAAAATATAAGCACGTAACTAAATCAACCGAGCACATTTTTCGCGATAAATGTGGAGGACTGGTTGCCTATACTGTGCACCAACGGAGTTAAATTCAATAAGGCATGTGTATTTCAATATCCTTATCAAGGCAGTTTTTGTCAATTGGAAGAAAAAAAAAGGCAGGAGCCCGGCAGAACTTAACGGCGATTTGATGCCGATTACCGTGTTACGGGATTCATGGTGATTTAATTTTGGCATTGCATCCACGTTGTGAAAATTCTTGTAAGTGGACTGTGCGAGCGATCGTAGATCGGTTATAAGAGGCCTTGCGGGGCACGAAAATCACCAAGTTCTCTTGAGGAAAAGCCGTGGCACACCCACGTAAGTTCACATATCTTAGTGATACCATTTTTACGCTGCACATATGATAAGACATATTGAAAATGCACATGTTTTCTTTGTAGGGTTTTTCTTTTTGGCTTTAATTTTTGCTCATCTCTTCGAAAATAATTTTTTGGGCCCCACACGGACATTTTGCTGAAGATTACACACGTGCCGAAGACCCTTTTTGCACGTGCACCACAGCCCCTGTATACTGCATACTGAATTCTTGTGAGCCTGCATATTACCACACATTGTCTGAAGCCGAGGAGGGCGGATTGAGCCAGCAGATGAGTAAACCAGTCTTTCTTTTATTTTGGAATCTGTTAAGAGTAAATGCTAGCGAAAAATTTGTAGAGTATATTTCACACTCCCGACATTAGGGCTCTTGTTTTCTGTGTCATATATATTACCTCATAGGTACATTATTTAAACACTCATTTTGCAAGCATCTGGCGTGTTAATTATTTCTTATGCCTATTATGTAATGCGAGTGTGATCACACCAGCAAATCTAGCTTGCTGAAATATTTAATTTGTACATTCATTTATCACACATCTCGTGCATTGATTGCTATTTGTCATGCTTATTGCCATTTTTTTTTCTTCTTCTTTGTTGCTGTAATATATATATACGCTTTTACCACCAATTTTAGTGCTGATTACTTTCCTTACCTGCCCCCACCACAGCTGAGCTAGCCGAGAAATTTTTGTTGCAAAGTACGGGGTGGCCCAGAAAAACGGCATTCATATATTGAGATAAATACACATATTTTTTTTTACGTGATCGAAAAAAAACTCCAGCACCCCAGGTCAATGTAACAATGGCGCCCAACTAGCTTCAGCTAAGGGTGGTAGGTTTTACATGCGTATTTTTTTTCTTCCGAGCAGATTGTTATTATTTTGGCATAGTGTATATTTGATTTTTTCGCTAGCAAATAATCATCCGTGTATTATTTCCCATATCATCTCGTATTGTATTTATATGCTAATATTTTTATATACGTATAATAAGCCACATTGCTTTGAACTTTATTTTGGAAAATATATTCTCCTACAGAATTTTATCTGATATTTGTGGCAAGTACAACCGAGTGCATTCAAGTATTGTTTTTAACGATCATACCTTTTAGCTTGCAGGGGACAATAAAACAAATAAGAGTTTGTAGGTAAAACTGCACAATTAGACCTTACAATTTTTAAGAATTAACTGTTCGCGAATTATTTTAAATTTCAGTGGGTAGTTTTATGAAATTGGGAAAAGATAAACATCTTGATATAAATTTAAAATTAAACAACTGATCATTTAAAACATTTATAAGTTATACACTTTTTCCTTCGGCGTATCATTACATTTTTGTAAGAGTTTATTTTATTTTTTTGCACTGTTCGTTTCATTGTTTTTACAGTACACATCTGCTGGGCATTTTTTTTAATTGAGTGTTTATGATTGTTCTATATATTACTGTTTATGTTATTTTATTTTACTTATCGGCATTATCAGTTATACAGGGGGTGTAGCGAAATTAACGAGTTTTTTTTAACATTAGTTAGCAACTGTATGCAAAAATTTATCTAGACATTAAATAACTCCAGCAATACTTTACATATTGAATGTTGTTGCTTTTTCACTCTAATTATTTTCATGTTAGTTTGTAAGTAATTGATTGCATTGAATTTCTTCAGATTTACATGCGCGTTCGGGGTGCATGGTGTAGAATAAACCAGGCTTTCCATTTTTATTTAGTTATAGTGCATTTTGTGACATTTATTTTATTTATATGTCAAACTAAATTATTTTCCTTACTATTATAACTCATGGGCGCGTCCTTGGGTAAAGCATAATTTTACGCAGCCACGTAAGCTATTTTGTTTAAAGGGTACCTCACTTAGTTTACTGCTTTCCTTGGGGTTGTTACACTTTGGAAAAATCCACCAGAGGCGTACATACCTCGGGTACCCAAAATATTTTGAGAAAATAATGTGTACAAATGTATTATAATTAAGCGTAAAATTCTGGGGAAAATATTCGCAATTTGTTTGGAAAAAGCTTTCTTTCTAGCGTTTCGCTAACACGCTTAGAATAATTCACGCTCATTTTATCCGCACGTGTGCTACTTTTTTGTGGCTATTCGGTTCGTAGGTACTAATAGGGCATAGTTTGTTTTTTTATATGCTTTATTTATTTATATATTATATAGGTGTAAATTTTTTTTTACATATTAGTTAGGGTAAGCGTTATAGTAGATTATTTTAGCAGTTAGTTTTTCCTTTTTTTTTGCTTGCATTATGTTATCTCCTCTGGCGCATTTTTTTTAAGAGCTATTGCTCTCGTTTTGTAGGGGGGTGGATCATTTCTCTTAGAAATGATAATCTTTCTGTTTTAAGCGCTGAAACAAAATCATTTGTATCATTAAAGTTAAGTTTATTATCTTTTGTTGGCGGTGCATTAACACCGCGAACCACAAACAGTAGTAACTGTTGGGTCTTTAGTGAAAGTCAAAGGGTTCAAATTAATTGGGTATAAAGATAATATTAATAATAATAGTTCATACACCTCTTTTGCAATGGAGGTAAATCGGTTGAGAGCTGATGAGTTAGCATACGAGTTACGCGTGCGCGGTGCATCAGAAACGGGAACCGTTGATGAGTTGAGAACACGATTGAGGCGAAGGCTATACCTGGAGCAACGAGGAAGTTTCTCACAATCATTTAATTTTGATTTAGATGGGGACGCGGAAATAGCCACATGCGAATTGAAACTAAATGAATTAGCTGTCGACATTTTGTCCTTTAACGGAGAAAATGCGAAAAACGAGCGCAGCCGCATACTTTCCCGCCTTCTTCACGTGTCTGGGCGATTAAGTCGTATTGCCGTGCAGGGTCTGCAATCGAGGAAAGACATACTTATTGGTAAGTGTGTCCAACTTTGCGAAGACCTAGACAGAATAAGTTCACAACCAGAGGGAACGGCTATGGCAAACCAAGAGGAGGGCCAACAGCCGGGATTAGCTAGTTCGATTGACGATCGAAACACAGAGGCTGAGGAGTCTCTAGGTATTCTGCTAAACACCTTAACCTCTTCACAGGACGATTCGCCAGAGCAGCGTGAGGGAGAAACCCCTGCGTCTGAAAGGGACGATGATCCCAATGGGCGGCGAGTTACTTTTCGTACGCACGACTTGCCAGTTAACACTGAATATGGCAACCGCATGTCGCTGAATTTCTTTAGCTCCGGTGGGAGGCGTTGTTCCCCTGATAGGGATCGTCAGCCTTTGGAGTCTCCTTTTCACCATGCAATGCGCGAAAATGAAGACGTGCGTCGTGTGCCAAGCAAAAATCTGGGAACGATACCAAGAGCCCCTATTTATAGGGAGTCCGTATCTTTGCAAGATTTTGAAAACCGCATACGTAATTCGGGCGTCCACGACGTCAGTTCAGCAGCGGAAACTAATCGAGGCAATGAACCACGAGAGCACTTACGCGATCTCCATTATACTCGTTTTAATGACGATTCAGTCGCTCGAAATTTTGGCATTGTTTCGAAATGGCAACTGACCTTTAATGGCCACAATATGAGTGTCATGAATTTCATCGAAAGAGTCGAAGAGTTGCGTACCGCTTGTGATATTCCTAAGGTCCAATTGATAAAATTCGCTCCCATATTACTTTCGGGCACTCCTCTGAATTGGTTTCGTACCATGGAGGAAAGTCTTGTAACGTGGGATGACGTGACGCTGGGCCTGAAGGAAATTTACCTGTCCTCTTTTTACGATGACGATATTTGGACAGATATAAGAAACCGAACTCAAGGCCAATATGAAACTTGTGCGACTTATATAATAAATATGGAGAGCCTTTTCGGCAAGCTCAAGAACAAACCGAGAGAAGCAGAACGCGTCAATATCATCCGCGAGAGGATGTTGCCGCACATTCAGATGAGGCTACCTTTAGAGCCGATACGGTCTCTTTCTGAACTTCTAAGGTGCAGTCGGTGGATAGAAAATGTGCAAGTTCGCACGCAAAGGCTAAGACCGCCTCCAGTCAACAAGAACTTAGTTACCGAGACGGAATTTATGTATGAGCCTCGACGTCACGGTCGAATAGAAGCCTTGGCTGTGAATAGTCCTGACGTTGACGACCATGATCCGACTGGCCACCAAAAGGAGGACGCACAGGACGCAGCTCCCTTGCGGCCATTGACGGCTCTTATCGCCGACAGAAAATCGGGAAGTGGCAATGCGCGATGTTATAATTGTAATAACTCCGGTCATTTTGCCAGTCATTGTCCTATGCCGAAGAGACGATATTGCTATCGCTGTGGGCAACCTGATGAGACGGTAAGGACTTGCAAAAATTGTTCGGGAAACGATCGGACGAGTCACGAACAGGCCGAATCGTGAACTCGAATAGTGCACCCGCGGCCATCCCTAGAATCAAAGACGGGTTCAAGTTTATTCAGGGGGCTCTAGACTTTGTCTTGGCAAATGTCGTCGGTGATGAGCGTCCTTACCTTAAGGTTAGTGTACTGGGTGTTGAGTTCCTAGGTTTACTAGATTCCGGAGCCTCCAGTACTGTGGTAGGTAAAAAAGGCTACGAACAATTAAAAAAATTAGGTTTGTCTCTACTTGCGTCGCCCACGCAATCTGTTTGTGTGGCCGATGGTAACGTGTGCGAAGTCATCGGATATTATGATATTCCTTTTCGAGTCTTAGATAGGGTAAAAGTGATCAGAACGCTTGTCATCCCGTCCATTCCCCATTTACTCATTCTAGGAGCAGATTTTTGGCGTATTATGGGCATTGTACCTGACCTGCGCCATAATCACTGGACGTTTACCAATTTGCCAGGAACTCCTCACTTAGCGTCCATTACGGATAACTCCCATCTCACGCCCACACAGGCGGAGGAATTGAGGGAACTTGTTGACCAAATTTTCGAAGACGTTCCAACAGGTCTAGGATGCACTTCGCTAGTGGAACATACCATAAAGACTAAATCTGACCCGATAAAGCAACGCTTCTATCCGATATCTCCGGCTTTGCAAAAACACGTGAATTTGGAGTTGGATGAGATGTTGCGCCAAGGCATTGTAGAACCGTCCTCATCGCCATGGTCCTCACCTATAGTTATGGTGAAGAAGAAAGACGAGAGCTACCGTTTCTGCGTAGATTACCGGAAGCTCAACAAGGTCACGGAGCGAGATGCCTACCCACTACCTTTCATTTCTGGTACCTTGGACAAACTCAGAGACGCGGTATTTCTTACGTCGCTCGACATAAAAAGCGCATTTTGGCAGGTACCACTAGCGGAAGAGGCTAAACCTCTCACGGCTTTTACGGTACCAGGCCGTGGTTTATTTCAGTTCTGCCGCATGCCAATGGGATTGCACAATTCTAGCGCCACGTGGCAGAGATTGATAGATAGAGTCATCGGGGCGGATCTGGAGCCATTTGTCTTTGTCTACCTGGATGACATCATAATTGTCACACCTACTTTTGATAAGCATCTTGGGGTCCTCAAAGAGGTCTTCAAGAGATTGAAAGAAGCTGGCTTGAAAGTTGGTCGTGATAAATGTCACTTCTGCAGGTCGGAGCTCAAATATCTTGGCTACGTGGTAGACAAGGGCGGACTTCATGTTGATCCCGAGAAGGTCTCTGCAGTGCTTAATGTGCCGATTCCGAAAACCGTGAAGGAGGTGCGTCGCATAATAGGAATGACAAGCTGGTACAGGCGTTTCATCCCTAATTTTGCTTCTGTTATTGCACCGCTCACCAATTTATTGCGCAAAAATGTAAAGTTTTTGTGGACAGACGCATGCGCGGTCGCTTTTGCCAAGATCAAAGAGCTCTTAGTGACCGCACCGGTAATGAGCTGCCCTGATTTCTCACGCCAATTCTGCATACAGACGGACGCAAGCGATTTCGGGTTAGGAGCAGTTCTAACTCAGTTGGATGACCACGGACGTGAGGTGGTCATAAGTTACATCAGTAGGTCACTGAAACCAAGTGAACGTCACTACAGTGTCACCGAAAAGGAATGCTTGGGCGTTTTGTGGGCTGTAGAGAAGTTTCGGCCATATGTCGAAGCCACGCACTTCAAAGTCGTCACGGACCACTTTGCTCTCAAGTGGCTCAACAACTTGAAGGACCCTGCCGGTCGTTTAGCAAGATGGAGTGTCCGCTTGCAACAATATAGCTTTGACATAGAGCATCGCAAAGGAAAAGACCATGTAGTACCGGATGCACTCTCCAGGGCTGTTTCTAATATAGATACGGTCGAGGTTTCTACTTGTTTCTTCCAGGATTGGAAAGATGGTTGGTTACGGAAGATGATTGAGAAGATCACTCGAAACCCGTTACAGTTTCCTCTCTGGCGGACGGAAAGCGGAAATGTATTCAAGAGATGTTCAGACTCGTGGAAGATGGTTGTGCCTAAGTCTCATCGCAAAGAGATCATCGCATCTCACCACGACGTCGCCACGGCAGGTCATGGTGGTATCCATAAGACCTACCATCGAATAGAATCCAAATATTTCTGGCCGAAGATGAAAGCTGACATAACGCGTTATGTGCGATATTGTTCGGTCTGTTTGGCGCAAAAACCCGAACAGAAGCCACCAGCCGGTCATCTCTCTGGCCGTCCGACAATATCAAAGCCATGGGAGACAATATCAATGGATATCGTCGGTCCGCTTCCCAAGACGTTGTCGGGGAATAATTATATATTGAGCATTGCTGATTACTTTAGTAAATTTTGCATATTCTTACCTATGCGCGTCGCCAATTCAAAGACCATTATGAAACTACTAGAAGAGAATGTTTTTCTCATATTTGGGGTACCGAGAGCTGTAATAACGGACAACGGTAAACAATTTGTGAGTCGTGAGATTAGCAAATTTTTCGAAAAGTATGGAGTGAAGTCAGTAAAGACTCCGTTTTATCATTCGCAAGGAAATCCTTGCGAGCGTCAACACCGCACGGTAGAGGTCATGCTTCGAGCGTACGTGCACGAAAGCCAGCGGATATGGGATAAAGTTCTCCCAAAAGTAGCCTGTGCAATACGCACGGCAAAGCATGAAAGCACCGGAAAAACCCCATATTATGTGAACTTTGGACGGGAAATGTGCCTTCATGGTAGAGACCACGACTTGCTGCAACAATTACCCGAGTCCAACCCAGCCCAGGACATGACCAATTCGGCCCCGGATTTTTCCAAAATCTTTAAAGACGTTCGGGTGCAGCTCTCAAGGGCTTTTGAGAAGGGGAGCCGTCGCTATAATCTCCGGCACCGCGACGTTCGCTATAATGTTGGCGATCGAGTATGGCACAGAAACCATGTCCAATCCAAAGCGGCGGAATATTTTTCGTCAAAACTCGCACCAACGTTTGTAGGCCCATTCGTCATTCGCAAAAAAGTTTCTCCGTGGGCATACGAGTTAACCGATAAGGACGGAAAATCTCACGGCACTTGGAATGTCAAGGAACTAAAACCGGACACTTCTAACAACGAATCGTTTCTTCCCGCATAACATCATTTTATCACCCAAAAAAAAAAAAAACAAAAAAAACTTTCACTAAAGGCTTGGCAAATAACTATTCTCTTATATTTGATATAGCCAGAGTATGCGTTAGTGAATTTCGAGGAAATTCACTAGAGGTAAGGGGGGGAATGTTACGTGCTAAAATATAAGCACGTAACTAAATCAACCGAGCACATTTTTCGCGATAAATGTGGAGGACTGGTTGCCTATACTGTGCACCAACGGAGTTAAATTCAATAAGGCATGTGTATTTCAATATCCTTATCAAGGCAGTTTTTGTCAATTGGAAGAAAAAAAAAGGCAGGAGCCCGGCAGAACTTAACGGCGATTTGATGCCGATTACCGTGTTACGGGATTCATGGTGATTTAATTTTGGCATTGCATCCACGTTGTGAAAATTCTTGTAAGTGGACTGTGCGAGCGATCGTAGATCGGTTATAAGAGGCCTTGCGGGGCACGAAAATCACCAAGTTCTCTTGAGGAAAAGCCGTGGCACACCCACGTAAGTTCACATATCTTAGTGATACCATTTTTACGCTGCACATATGATAAGACATATTGAAAATGCACATGTTTTCTTTGTAGGGTTTTTCTTTTTGGCTTTAATTTTTGCTCATCTCTTCGAAAATAATTTTTTGGGCCCCACACGGACATTTTGCTGAAGATTACACACGTGCCGAAGACCCTTTTTGCACGTGCACCACAGCCCCTGTATACTGCATACTGAATTCTTGTGAGCCTGCATATTACCACACATTGTCTGAAGCCGAGGAGGGCGGATTGAACCAGCAGATGAGTAAACCAGTCTTTCTTTTATTTTGGAATCTGTTAAGAGTAAATGCTAGCGAAAAATTTGTAGAGTATATTTCACACTCCCGACATTAGGGCTCTTGTTTTCTGTGTCATATATATTACCTCATAGGTACATTATTTAAACACTCATTTTGCAAGCATCTGGCGTGTTAATTATTTCTTATGCCTATTATGTAATGCGAGTGTGATCACACCAGCAAATCTAGCTTGCTGAAATATTTAATTTGTACATTCATTTATCACACATCTCGTGCATTGATTGCTATTTGTCATGCTTATTGCCATTTTTTTTTCTTCTTCTTTGTTGCTGTAATATATATATACGCTTTTACCACCAATTTTAGTGCTGATTACTTTCCTTACCTGCCCCCACCACAGCTGAGCTAGCCGAGAAATTTTTGTTGCAAAGTACGGGGTGGCCCAGAAAAACGGCATTCATATATTGAGATAAATACACATATTTTTTTTTACGTGATCGAAAAAAAACTCCAGCACCCCAGGTCAATGTAACAGTACGAAGGATCCGTCGCCTACCAGATGACAACCACATCCGTCCGACTACCCCCGAGGAAGTCAAGGAAATCCTGAGGAGCCTAAAGCCGAGAAAAGCTCCGGGATGTGACAAGATAGGAAACATCGCTCTCAAAAAGCTGCCCAGGAAAGGAGTAGCGGCGCTAGTCAACATCGTAAACGCGATGTTAAGGTTACGGCACTTTCCAGCCAGGTGGAAAAAGGCCGACGTCATTATGATCCCTAAACCAGGGAAAGACCTAATTTTCCCGTCTTCTTACAGGCCCATCAGCCTCCTCCCAGCCATGAGCAAGGTTGCAGAACGGGTCATCTTGAAGAGGCTAACAGAGAAGACAGAAGAGCTGCACATCATCCCGGATGAACAGTTCGCATACCGAACAGGACATTCCACGGAACTCCAAGTGCTTCGCCTCACTGAGGAGATCACCAAGGGATTCAACCAGCGTCAAGTCACCGCGGCGCTGTTCCTAGACGTCGCCAAAGCATTCGACACGGTCTGGCACGACGGTCTCTTAGCTAAAATGATGAGTATGGGTTACCCCATCGAACTCGTCAAACTAGTGAGATCCTACCTACACTGCAGACAGCTAAGGGTGAAAATCTCGGACCAACTCTCCACCTACAGGACCGTGGAGGCGGGAGTTCCACAGGGATCGGTGCTGTCACCGCACCTGTTCGCCATCTATACCTCGGACCTCCCCCGGACCGACCATACAGCCCTAGCCCTGTATGCAGACGATACCGCCCTGATTGCCAGATCCTGGAAGGCCAGAGACGCAACCAGAAAACTCCAGGAAGCGGCCACACTCCTGGAAGAATGGTACACGATGTGGAAAGTCGCAGTCAACGCCGACAAGAGCCAAGCCATCCTCTTCAGACGAGTGCGGAAAGAAATTCCCACAGGACACGTCTCCATGAACGGCGAGGACATCCAATGGCATGACACCGTCAAATACCTTGGCGTGGTCATGGACAGAAGCCTAACATGGAGACAAAACACGGACGCCATCACAGCTAAGGCCCGACGTACGAGAGCCCTCATCTACCCAATGACGGGAAATGGGAGCCGACTTAACTTGAGGAACAAGCTCACGCTTATCAAGACACTCATCAGGCCGCAGCTGACGTACGCCTCGGTAGCGTGGGGCTACCAGGCGAAGTCCTACATGAAGAGAATCCAGGCAGTGGAGAACATCGCCCTCAGGACGGTAGTTGACGCCCCATGGTACGTGAGAACCGCAGACATCGTCAGAGACCTGGAGTACACCACGGTCACTGAAGTCATCCGGGAACGAGCGAAGAAGCTGTACGCCCAAGCCGAGGAGCATGGGAACCCGCTGATCAGACAGGCCACTGATTACGACCCCGCCGACGCCCCGAGGCACAAGCGACCGAGGGTTCAGCTACTGGACAACGGGTAAGTATAACCTTTATTTCCCGCTAACAGATCTGTTTCAGATACGCCAAGACGGACCACCACTACCAGAGACATAACGTTTTCAACTCTAACCCAACCTCCTTGCGGGCGTCGGACAACATACCGTCCAACGCCCGTTGTCCTACCTGCTCCGTGGAGACCGAAAGTGCTAAAAGAAGCACTTAGGTCTCCACACTCCCGAGCTACACAGCTCATCCTTACCTTTCCGACGATCCGGGGTAGGATATCAATTGATGTGCTACGTACCGGCAGTCAGTCCCGGCCAAAACTTCCTAAACCCAACTCGACCGATGACTACCCCCGGGGGTGACAAGCTGGCGAAGAAAGAAAACATCAAGACAAGAAGAGCGCCAGAAGAGACCTCAGCCAGCGAGGTTCAACAGCCAGGACCAGGGGAGGTCCGCAGAAAATACCACGACACATCTCACATTTGTGAGCTGGGTCTGGTAGAAGTACGCGGGCCCACCTATCACGAAGGCCGGTCCAGGTCTACAGAGATAATCTAGGTGCAAAGAGTAATAGTCCTACTCGGCCCTAGTTATCGAGACCGACATCCAGCCAATGGATATTGGCGCGCGCTGGACGTGCATTCCTTAACTTTGTCGAGTAGGCTCCGGATTCTTCACCAGAAACTTAGTTTTTCTAACGGCAAAGAATTTCATAATTATTTATGATTTTTATTCTAATACGTGGCTGCTTGAAAACTTTAGAAAACGCAAGCACAAAACCAATTGAATTCTCACGTAGTAAACTCGGTAGGTTTAACATGTAGTGTTTTTTGTACAAATTATTGGGTCGAAAATTGTCAAAATACTACAGTACGAAATGAAAATGACCTCCATGAAATAAAATATAACGAGACTGAAAATGAAATTGATCAAATATTGTTGAATTTTGTTCCGGAAATTCGCATCCGCGATTCTGACACTGAAACGGCTGATGAAGCCTGTGATGTTGATGATTGTAATGCCCATTTCGAAGAATATCAACCATGTAATTTTAGTTGTAAGAGACGTAGATTAAATTAATGTAGATAAGGTATGAATTTAAAAAAATGTATAGTAGGCATGTTTTATCTTTATGAATAACGTCTATTATTTTTGATATAAGGAAAGTGACTGTAACAATTTAGTTAAGCTGATTTCTATGCGTAAATATACATTTTTCCATCATTTTTGTAATAAAATAAATTGTACGTATCAAAATGATTCAATAGACCTGTTTTTGTAAGTGCTTGATTATTTTTTTAGATAGGGGTAAAGAAAGACAATTATAATTACGAAGAGAAGCATGATTATTTTCCTTTGCTCAGTATCCTCGAAAGCGGGCGGTATATATATTTTGCCGGTGATATAAAAAAACTATTTTCACCCCCTTCAGGAGAGTATATTAGCCGTTGGAAGAGTTGGAGGGGGCAATTCAAAGGAGAAATTCTACCAGCACCATCGTATTTAGCATCCTCAAAAACGGGGGGGAGGAGGTGCTCTCGTTGCATAGCAAAACATTTACAAGTTCGTCCGACTCGCACACTCCACTAAATCATCCCCAGTGTGATGAACCATGGCACTTCTAGTGGTGTCAAACCGGTCATATATTAAAATTAGACTAAATAGAATAAACCATGGAAAGCAAAACGTCTGTAAATAAGTTCTAAATAAAAACTAATTAGAACACAGATCAAAAACTATATAACTATAAAAATGTTCGAAACTTTAAACAATTTATATGGTATACCCAACCAAAAATATGTATAAATAAATTCACTATGTAAAGAGATTCATTTGAAATAGTTAAATGAAGAGGAAACTATCAGATATTGCCACAACATAACTGGGACGTAGATGAAGATCACGTGTCAAGATACGACCAGAATTGAGTGTCTGGACAAGAAGCCAGTTCATCTAGAAATGACAGGCACAGAAGTGCCATGAATTGAACCCTGAACAAGAAAGTAGTTCATCTTGAGTCTGACGACGAATGGCAGAAAAGGGAGATCATCTACAAAGGTAAAATAAAAAAAACTAAAGAAGGTAAAAAGTCGACTGGACTGAACAACTATATACCTGGAGTTTCGAAGAACCAAACCAACCTATGCAAATGGTAAAGGATAATATATTTCTAAATGTACTTCATTAGTGACAACTTGTCATCGCTTTTGTGTAAAATCCGGAGGTGAAGACGCCTAAAAATTACTATTTGATGACGAACTGCTAAATGAAACTGTACTATAGAAGTTACGGAAATATAAGGTAACGATGACCAGGTACCAGGAGATCATTTGGAAAAAAGGAAAAATTGTCGTGTGTGTCCTTGGTACCAAGAGCTCAAATGAGCTTTATACATGTACCCGTTGTGAAAATCCCATATGTTTGGAGTATTCAACAAAAATTTCTGGAGCTGTTTGAAAGTTGCGCTAAACTCCAAGATGCAAACAAACTTTTTACTTTTATTATTTTATTTTGTCTATAATTTCCAACAAATACGTAGAATATATTTTTACTTTATAATACCGACATATAATATATTTACAACCATCTATACATTTATTACAATCCATTTCAGTCCGCTCTAAATATTTATTGTTGATAATTAGATAAATAGCGGTCTGACAGACCGCTTCTTGTGTATAATGGGATTAATTTTCTGCTCGTTAATTTACCAATTCAATTCAAAAGAACTTTATTTATTTTCACATTATACAGCTGCGTCCCCAGAACCTGGTTCGGCGTAAACAACAATTAAACAACTTAACCTATACTCCTTTTTAACAATCAATTACCGGTTTACTGCAAATCACACACCAAATTTAGTACAATCAGTATCAATTTTGACATATACTAGTAATGTACAATTAACATTAAATTGATCTACCTACAACAAGCGCGCTTTTAATTCTCTTTACTATATTTTATATAATAAGCCCTTTATGTTAGAAATCTCCCCGAGGCGAGATAAAATCATTATAAAGAGGGAGGCTTTTTATGATGTTAAAGAATTTCTGAATGATGATGTCTATAGCTCGTGACAAATTCTAATAAATATTTAGGTGTTTAGCATTTAAGTATTTTTAAAAAATTTTATTACCTTCTTTAGTATACATTGCATTTTAATTTTGAAAGTTGCGCTTCTCCGCACTAACGGGGAAAAATTTTTCAATGTAAAAGTCTACAAATTCCATCACATTTATCGCACAAAACAAAGCAGTTTTATTAGCTTTACCTGTTGCCTGTAAAATATATATTTGCAATAAAATAAAAAGTAGCTTTATTTCTGAAATTTGAAGAAAGAAAATATTATCGCTAGTATATTAGATTTTAAGGTAGATATGTTACAAATTATTCCTTGTTGGCCACCAAATGTACAAAGTGAAATTCATCTTTCATAACTTTTAATTATATCGACAATAAACTACCAATAAAAACAGAGTTGCCACAATCGCAAAACAACATTAGCCGCAATTATCGTTACTTTAGAAGTTAAAAGTGCCTATGGCATATACAAACTGTAGATATATTAAGAGTATTGTTAATGATCAATCAATGTAATTTTACGCGCATATGCATTATAATTCAATCTATTATTTTTAACATTAATTTGTATAACATTTTTAAATGTTAAAAGTGATGAGAAAAATCGGAATAACGGATATTTAAATAAACAGTCTTCAATAATAAATAGTAAATTTACTATTTAAATAAATTATTGTTCATATTATTGACATTATGACCGCATCAGTGTAGTTGAACGCACATAATCAAAATGTAAATCTAGTCTCACTGATTTCCATGATAGGTTCTAGAAAAAACATTTGTTCGGCAAAAAAATGAACAACCTTAATTTAATTTTCGAATGCGTCTCGTTACCCACAATATTCGTTTTCCTCGCTCGACTTCATTTGTGTCCAGATGTTCGTTGTACTTTCAGTAAACAATCAGCTTTTTTGTTCCCACAAGAACGTCTATAAAAATTTTCAGGTTCAGAATATACATTTTTCTTAAATTGTTTTTGTAACAAAATGTAACATATTGCATGAAAGTGAGATAAATTGCTGCGCAAATTTAAATAAATATATACTTTACGTAAGCTAGACAAATCCCACACACTGCCTAAAAACGATAATACATTATTTAACTAAATTTTATGTAGCCGTTATTAAAGTTAAATTAATTACGACATTCAACAACTTCATAAGATTAATAAGTAAAGGTCAAGTTCGCCATAGAAATATGCATAATATTATGTATAAGATTTCTAATAAAAAACTGAGTTTGGCATAGCAAGTTAGTGAATGTTATCCGCATTCTATTTTTGTAGTGGGATATGTACCTTAAATACAGTAGGGTTTATATTCCTTTTGTAAGATGATAACTAAATATTTCATCAACTTGGTCAACGATGGGTAACAGTTCGGTTTTAGAAAGGGTCGGGGCACGGTACAGCAAGTTGTTAGAATAGTTAACGATGTTAAAGTGCAATACAAACTTGGAAAGGACACCAGTATGGTACTCCTAGATATTTAAAAGTCCTTAACCCGCTACAGCTGAGCATCTTCGAGGTCGAGGTTATTTTTTTTAAAAGGAATACTGTATATATATTTACATTTATGAATTCAGTGTAAAATTACCTTTCCAATGACCTCCAATTTCTTTGTTTTAGACGTGGCGTTGCGTGGAAAAATATGGAAATTTTGATCGGAACAAGGTTTAACAAATTAACTCGCTGTGTGTGTATTGCTATTAATTAAGAAGGTTTATTTTAAAAATTATGTAGACAAGGGCTGTACTACAACGACACAACCACCAAATATTGATTATAATTATATATTGTTTATTTCATACTAGCACTAATTCAGGACATTCCGAAGTGAATTTTCTCCATTTTTCAAATGGAACATTCTGTGTATTATTGAATTGGCACGGTAATTCTCCATAGTTTTTGTGAATAATATCTTATACCTACAATCGATATTTCCAGAGATACTTTTTCATTAAAAACCATTAAATTATAATACTTTTCACTTCGAACTGATCTAGTAGACATACTTTTGACATAAAGGGAGAATAACTGAAAGTTATCTTATTAACGTTTAATTATTAACTATTGTGACAAAGTGTTTACACTTATTTTAAGTTATAAATTAATTTAAAATCGCACTTTCCAATAATGAATTTTTCGAGAGAAGAAATGGTCGATATGGTTTATGTTCTGGGTGCAAGTGATAAAAATTGTTTGCTATCAACTCGAATTTGTAATGAACGATATTCGGAAAGAAAACGGCCCACTAAAAAATCATTTTAGAGATTGATGGAACGATTTGACAATGCGGGGAAAGTGAAATATGAGAAAAAGGAACGGAAAAAAAATGTAGTAAATGAAGAAATCGAAACAGTCATGCTTTTGAACGGGATTGAAGATCCTCATCGCAGTATATTTGGCAAGAGACAACTATATAAGCTGATCTTCAGTCCATCGAATCCTACAAAAAAACAAGTCTCATCTCTATCACGTTTAACTAACGCAGGAACTGATTGATAGGGATTATGAAAACCGAATACAATTATCCCAATGGGCAATACAAAAAATAGGACAACAAAGAAATTTTTGTGACTTTGTTTTGCTTGCCGTTGAAGCTACGTTTTATAAAAATGGACAGGTTAATTGTCATAGTTTTCATTATTACGACACAACCAATCCTTACATTTCACGAATAAATAGCCAAACAAGATGATCGTTGAATGTTTGGGGAGGAATTGTTGGGGATTATATGATAGGACCACATTATTTTGATGGACGTGTTAATGGTCAAATTTATTTGAAATTATTTCAAGACAGCTTGACAGAATTACTGGAGGATGTCCCTAGGGATATTACGGAGAGAATGTGGTACCTCTGTGATGCAGCACCTGTGCACCATACTGCAGCTATTCACAAATATTTAAACGACGCTTTTCTAAATGGTTGAATAGGAAGAGGATGACCCCATAGTTGACCTGCCAGAAGCCCGGATTTGGCCAAAATAGACTACTTATTGTGGGGCTATGACTACAGAAGAAAATATGAAAGACAGAAAAAGGCAAGTTTTTCAGGAAATTGCTGTAGATATTTTTAAAAATGTCGGTAGATCATTCGAAAATCGTCTACAGAAATGTATAGACGTGCTTGGAGGCCACTTTGAACAGTTCCTATAAACACTAGGTAATATTTATTTCCATTAAATTAGGTTCAAATTGGCTTTGAGTTTTTAAAATAGTGCCAATTTTTATATTACCTAATACCGTATTTTCTGTTCCTATTATTTATGTCAACTTTTTTGTAATGTTAAACGATTACAGATAGACTCAAATGTGATTTAATTAAACTGTGAAAAAATACTACTGAGGCAACCAAGACTCACCCGGAAAAAAATTTAATACTACTTCCAATTATTCTCATTTTATATCAAAATCATGGCTACTAGGTCAGTTCGAAATGAAAATAAGTGAACGGTTTTTAATGAAAAACTAAAAATATCTCTGGAAATATCGACTTTAGGTATAGGATATTATTCACAAAAATCGTTACGAGCCAATTAAAAAATACAATAGTATACAGAGTATTCCATTCCAGAAAATCCACATCGAAATGTCCTGAACTAGAGCTAGTATAAAATAAACACTATTATAATCAATATTTGAATATCTGCTTAATTAGTAGTAATACACTCAGTAGAGGAAGTTAGCCGTAGGTCGGTCTCCCCCCACCACTGACCTTGACCTTGACCGTGCACCTGTGGTCCGTTCCTTCAAGGCCACGGTGGCACCGTAGGTTCGCATAGCATATACCGTGACCTTGACCTTGACCTTGGACGGCCGCAGTGCGTTTCGATTTCAAGGGCGCAGTGTTGCTGTTACCCAGAACGATCACTTGCGGTGACCTTGGTCTTGGCTAACACTATTAGAGAATGCAAGGACGGAGCTTCCTCCTTGCCACGCAACTTGACCTCTAAAATTACATTAGTTCAATACGTACACAGTAAAATGTGGTGGGGTTCTATATTTTGTGACGTAGTATACTTTTTCTATAAAAAAAGCACGGACTATTAGAACAAAATCATATTTAGTCTGGTCCACCTACAGTTAATAAGTGAGCATAGTGTTATGATCTGAAATATTTTAAGTAAGCAAAGTTCTGTAATATTTCTTGGTTAGTAATTCTTTCACTGTACTCAACTACTTAAATATGACTACCAATATCGATTTATTAGCCCTTAATGAACTTATTATTAAAGATACTGAAGTTTTAGACCAAAAACCTATTTCATCGTTAATTTTAAATAAGGTTTACGCCATTAAAAAAATGTTAATGCTTAATACACGTTTTGGAAAATCGATATTAGTACATTTATTTGATGAAAGTACAAGTACTACCTTTAAATCATTTTTGCCTAAACGTATTGCTGAACTATTAAATATAACTTTTATAGAAGAAATAAATTCGTCTAGTGGTAAATATGCGTTGATTTATTTAGGAGAGAATTCACCCATTTATACCGGTGCCAAATCAAGGTCACTAATAAAATTCGAAATTATTGCGTGATTTAAACTATTTAAAATATTTGTATACTTTAAATTATCAGACCAATAAATAAGGTATAGTGAAAGTATAACTTAGACTGAAATATTACAAATACACTACAATAGTAGTAGAGATGTAAGTAGTTTTATCACATATTTGATAACTTGTTCTAATTTTATTTATGTAATTTCTAGCCTCACTATAACTGGCAAGAATGTGGATGCAATATTCAGCAGAACGTTGGGTAAGGGCAGAAGACATTAATTCGGCAATTGAAAGACTATCTTCTGTACTAGGCGACTTAAGTATGGATAGACAGACTCCATGCAATAAATTATGATCTGAATTACTGCTTCGATGCTGAAAAAGTTAAACAGCTTAATGAGGATTCTGAGAGGTATTACAGAGGTGCACAACTATGTGGTAAATTCTCTCGTGGTATTGTGAATTTAGAAGAATTCTGTGAGCAACTAGTGGAAATAAATTTAAAACATTTCCTATGTGACATAGAAAAATACTTACCTAAGAAAATTATTGAAAAGTATCAACTCGACCAATCTGATGAAGAACAGGATGAAGACAACTCAATTAGTAGTTAATCACTTATTGTAATTTTTCTGTTAATAATATTAATATGTAAATGGTGTAATAAAATTATTATTATGGAAATATAGTTGTTTTTATTTTTAAAATTAAAATTGAAATAAATGAAACACATTATTAGATTATACATTAATTTATTTATAATTATTTTTGGTGACATACATTAAAAAATATTAATTATTAATCCTAAATATAAACATATTTAAAGATATTTATTTTAACTCTATATTTAAATCTATAATACATTTGTTAAGAAAGTGAACGTTTGCAAGAGAGCAGTGACTATATTTTGGTTGGGTGTGTTCCATACATCTTGGTACCTTTAACGATTTTAGATTGGGTATGCAGGGTGAGAAGTCATCTAGATCTATAACTCTATTCCATTTTAGATGATGCTGTAGAACATTTTTCTTTAATTTGCCTTTGCATACAATTATAACATCCTCTGACAATACATTGCGTCGAAAATTATTAACTGCGTTTTGACAAAGTCGATGAAGTATTAGTGGGAATTCTGACAGTTGAATATATCCATCACTCCATTTTATGCCCCCATGGTAGTTGTTTTCTAACCATCGGTAGTGAGTCTGTTCACCTTGGGTTAGTGATGAGAAAGGATTTGGTGGTTTGAAGAAATAGTGTGCTTGCTGATTAGTGTTACAACATAGAACAGCTAATTCTTTAACGGTAAAATCATTTGTTTTATATTGAAACCCCTGCAAGTCAACTATCAAAGTAGGAAATTGGCTACCTAATGACGTCATGGTAATAGGTATTCGTTACTTAGCACCAGCAATGCCACACTGAACTGAACCATCTAATGCGCTATAACTTAAATACGCATCGTGAAGTATAAGTGCATATACTCGAGTTTGTTCGGGAAACTTCGTCTTCCGTGTCTCAAATTCAATTTTTATATCGACGGTGGATGATTTCATTGCATCTGGTTGGTGTGAGCAATCAATAACAAACAATGGATTTTTTCTGAATTCGCCAAGGTCCATCATAGGTTCACTCATATCTTTATCGTAATAACTACGTTGGAAATTTTCATAGGCGTAGTAGGCTGCAGAGTCGAGTTTCTTATCGAAATTTAAATTCCAACGTTCATATGGAAATACTTCGGCATTTAAATATAGCCGAATATTATTTATATCTGCATGTATAAAACTTGCGGCGTCCTTGGTTCTGTCACTAGAGTTGCCATTGTTTTGAAATCCGATAATGATGTATCGAGGTCTCTCAAGACTGTTAGTGGTTTTAACAGCCCATATATCAGAAGCAGTATCACGTAGAGTGGGTAGCTCATAGAGATCCCACATACGGTAAGCCATTTTAACTTTAGCATTATTACTGCTCGTATCAATTTTCTTTAATAGTTTAACCTTTTGTCTAACTTCAGGCACAATATGTCTTATCTTCCATTCGATTTTGTTAATTTCTAACTGTGCATCAACTTCTCCAATGTAAGAGTCTTTAAAGGAACGTGCTATAATTAAAATTAATTCCTGTTTTGTATTTAAAATACCTTTGGTATAATCTTCTGCAAAACCCATGAGGTACTTAAGAGGGAGTTTACCGCTGAAAACGTGGCTGGTAGTATCTAAAATATCCTGTTTTTTCTCGGTGAGACCCCAACCTATAGTTAGTAGCGATGGGAGGGATGTTTGTCCATATGACAGCCTAGTTTTCATTGTAGTAGTGATGCCAGGCTTCCTAACGACAGCGACCTGTTCACCACCCATTTCATATCTTATTTCTTCGAAGAGAAAAGCTAGCGCATTGTTAGATAGATAACACTTCTTGGTAACATCACTAGGGGTAAATTTTCCTTCTATATAAATGTAACTCTCTGTAATGTCAAGTATTAAGTCCTGAAAATTGACAGGAATGCGTACTTCATCAGAGTTTCTATAATATGGTGAACCGTGTGGTTTATATGTATGCTCATGTAAGCTAACTGATGAACTGATCGAATACAGGTTCCTCGAACACCTCAAGTTTTTCACTAGATGTAAAAGTCACCATTATTAACTATTTTTCTCTCAGTTTCAATCCGATGGATCGAAGAAATGCACGGTCTTTAGCTGGCAGGTTATGTCTTAACCGTTTAAGCTCTACACGTTGAATGAGTCGATTTCCGCAGTCATTAGTCTTTTTATCGTCAATCACATTGAAACGATTGTGTGCTAATCGTTGTTGATTATATCGGAAACCCATTGTGTTTGCGATTTTAAAACTGTTTCAATTCTAGCTTTACGATAATCTTCTCACCACGAAAATTGATTAAATCTCCATTATCATCCAATATGCGTAGTGTAATGTTGTCGATAAACTGACGTCCTTCAGGTCTAACAGGCAAATATATGATGTTCGCTGGCTCTCTGGTAAGTTTGTAACCTGGTTCAACATCTATGTCGAACTCGAAAAGGGTATGGGATTTAAGGGTATTCAGATATGCTCCAGAGATAATGTTGCAATCTACACGTATCATCCTTACTTTCATAATATCAACAGGTAATGTTGATTCATGATTAGTGTTTGGATGCAAATAAGTCGATTCAAATCCCAATAAATTACCAATAGAGTTTGCTTGTGTAAAGTCAATTCCATATTTTGACCAAATCTCACACTTTAGCGTATTGTTGTTCGCTCGCAGTCGAAATAGTTTTTCTTTTTCCTCTTTCTTATCACCGGGCATAGCTTTCAGTATTGCACGATATATCTCTTCAATTTCATAGGCTCCGCAAGGTATGTGGATAAGTGTGGGGGCTACTTTTGGTCCAATTCGATAACAAAAACGATTGTTGGTTTCGTCCACATTGAATATAGAATTGTAAGAATAGAATCCTGTTAATCCTAACCCATATCGACTATTAGTATCTAATTCAATGGGAGGATAAAACTCAGCACTGAGCACACTAGATCGGTTTGATAGAGTGAACGTATACGACATGACTGATGATATTTAGTGTTCTCTCATGAATTTATTGTGAACTACAGCAATAATCGTGGTGTAATCTTCGTTTTTTGCTGGATGACGGAGACGTTTGTATCTCATTATTTGATGCAACATTGACATCGCGCACTTTACAGTAGCAGCAAAATATTCTTCGAGGCGGCGGCCCATCATTAACATCAACACTGCTACCACCGCCATCATCATCATCATGATAATGTTCTTGACAGTATTGATATTTTAAAATATCAATATCATTCTGGAGATGCTGGGGTAGTTTGTCCCATACTAATGCAATTTCATGTGCAGCACATCCAATCATTACTTCTTTAGGCATATTTGCCAGTTATTGTTTGCTCATCTTCAATAGACTGCGTAAACGGGAGAATGCGATTAGTGATTGACCCATCTGCTTGATGCTTTCCCGATCCATTTCAAGGTCTGCAGATGTTATTTCACAAGCGTTTGTATTTATTTTGTAGTGAGAAACTTCAAACACAAATGACCACACCACACTGTGTTAAAATTTTGTTGGCGTTCATAGTTATAGTAAATTTTGTCGGTCGACTTTGAACCTCTGCGCAGATATAAAACTAATTCTGTCGGTGGGGGTAAATCACCAAAACTATCGAAATATGTGACTAAACTACCACGTTTTTTAAATGCAACCCAGTGTGTTCCAGGGCCATTTATACTGTCTAGATTTATGATGGCCGACTCATTATGACGTGGTCCAGAATATGGTAGAGTGTCCCGCATAAATATCCCCCGAAAATAGGGCACTTTCATCTTCTCTGCATAATATTTAAGATCGATATTAGTGAGAGGTTTTCGGGGTAGAGCATCTAGAAGTTTTTTGAACTTTGTGGTTTTAGATGAAGTCCTAGTCCTTTGCGATATGGTTTTAAATATAGCCCTTTACCACTTTTTCCTATAGAAATCGCCTCCATCTGCCTATTATGGCGATTTTTTTCAGCTAATTCCTCTCTACTCGTTTTAACATCATTTACAGCTTTAGCTATACCAGCAGCAGTGCCAGCTAAACTACCCAAAGCTGATAATCCAGCAAAAATGGGTATTAATGGTAGAATTCCACCCACTTTCGGTATTGGTATTATCCTAGGTGTACGAATATTACGTTTTCCACCAGCTGCTCTCATGTGTCGTCGTGCTGCTTGAAGCGCAATTTGCGTAACTTTTTTTGTGTCCTTAGCGATTTTTCGTTTACCACCGGCTTTACGTATGTCATCACGTACTTTACGTACTATTCCAGCACCAAAAGCTATATTTCTAGTTTTTTTCTTGTTTTTCTTTTTAATTATACGTTTCTTTGTAGTACGGGGTGTTGTTGACGTACAACCCATACCAAGACGTTGCTTTCCCTTCATTATAGTTGTAACTAACCACGCGGCGGCCTTTTCTTTGAAACTTACGTCTTTTGATTTAACTCGTTTCCAGGCAGCTTGTTCAAGTTGATAGTCTGCTTTGTGTCGGGCTGCTAAATTACTGGTGTTTTGATCGTATGCAATATCGTGCTGCTTGCATGCAGCATCGAGTTTGTTTATGCCTGGATCACCTCGGGCTAATCTTTTTTGTAATTTGGTGCCTGGACCACAATACTGGTAACCTCCCGGTAAGTGTAGTTCAAATGGGAGCTTATTTATTAGAGAATTGACTACCCCCTTACCGATCTTTAAACCACGACGATTTTCACGTGTGTGCTTCTCGGTTGACACCATTTAAATAACAATCACAATACGTACATCTATTTATATAGTATCCATCCGTGCTACGATGCGCATTGTGAAGCAGAAACAGAAACTTGCTGTAGATAATTTAGATGAAAAAGTAGGGTGTGGACTACAAGTCGAATCACGCCATGGCCCGCTACTTCCCTCAACTATTCGCGGACTCTTAATAGGTCCAAGTGGTTGTGGCAAAACAAATTTACTAATAACTTTGCTTACTCATCCACTTGGGCTACGTTTTTCAAACATTTACTTATATTCAAAGTCCTTACATCAACCCAAGTATGAATATTTACGCGATATATTAGCACCGATTACGGGGCTAGGATATTACACCTTCAGTAACAACGCGGAAATAGTGCAACCATCCGACGCTGAGCCTGAGTCTATATTTATATTTGATGATGTTATATGTGAAAAGCAAGATGTTATTCGAGCATACTTCTCAATGGGGCGTCATAAACATGTAGATTGTTTCTATTTGGCACAAACGTATTCCCGCGTCCCTAAACAGTTGGTAAGGGATAATAGTAATTTCATAGCAATTTTTAAGCAGGATGATATGAATTTACACCACATTTTCTCAGACCATGTCTCACCGGATGTGACTTATAAAGAATTTCAAGAAATGTGTGCAGAGTGCTGGAAAGACAAATATGGGTTTCTTGTAATTGACAAGGATAGAGAAGTAAATGAAGGGAGATATCGCAAAGGACTTGATAGTTTCATATATCCATGAAGTATTGTAATTAAAATTTTAATTGGTCTACAGATAGCATCGGGATAACTTCAGCAGTGAGGCTGCATTTATTAGACATGAATGACAATGGTGAGAATAAACTCAGTAGTGCTATAGGTAGAAACATGAGAGAAGAAATAAGACTGAAACGTGAATTGATTGAGGCCACCGATTCAGTGCGCAAAAAATTCAACTCTGTGAAGAGAAGAAACGTTGAGAATCAGTTAACACTCGAAAAAATTTATGAACCCATAACAAAACCATTAAAGGTTATATCATCTGCTTCACATAACCAATCGCTAACACAACCTCAGAAACCAACACAACCGATAGAAAGTGCAAGAGCTAGTACTAGTACATTTAAAGCAACACCTGAAACTAGTGATGAAGATGGTGACAAAAATGCAAGTCAACAATATTTTTTGGAAACACCACCGGGATCGTCGTTAATGAGCACTCCATGTTCAGAAAGTTCTATTAGTGGCGCAGAAGGAAAATGTGATATAGTGCAAACACATTTAGAAAATCTGAAATTCGACAATGCTAGCTATGATACTATATACGGTGTACGTTTAGACCCCCATACAGAAAAACTACAAATGGGTAATGCTGAAATACGCTTTTCTAATGGAAATATCACATTGTGGCGTGGAACTAAGAAGGTGGGGACGTATTCTGGCAGTCCTAAGTTATATGATATGATATTTATGAAACAACCACAAATTTCGCGTAGTAATGAGGCTATTATTGGCGACAAAGAGTGTCAATTATATGGGGGGATTTTAAAACAGACAAAAGCACCATATAAAAATTATGATATGAAACAGGGTTTGAATAAAGCTAAATGGAAGAAATTCACTAATATTATAGAACCATTGGTATCTTCTACAGTTGTGACGAGATCTAAAACTGGCTTAGGTGTTCCTATTAATAAATTATACAATAATAGAGGTGTTGACTATGTATATTGGAATAAACCGAAAGAACTGGTGGACCGCCTACGCCTGCTCTATAGCTCAAAAATGGTTGGTAACAATGGTGTCAATAACGAAATAGTCAGTTTATTGGAAGAAATGAGGGAAGAAAGGATAATCTATTAGTGAAGTTAAAATTCATTTCACACTTATTTAATTAGTATAAAATATTGTGAAATGCTTAAACGGGGTCAGACGTAAACAGAAATGGCTGTTGTAAACAACACAATTGACAAGTTCGGTAGACGAAGAAGTAATAATAATAAATCGATTATCGTACATGGACCTCCAGGTATTGGTTTTAAGCTTACCGCAGATAATTTGATATGCAAAATAAGCGTTTACTGAACATTGGTGAACCAATAAATCAAAAAGATGGTGTAACTCGTAACTATGTAGACGAAAATATCGATAAATGTATGAAAGACATTAAAAAGTCACACATTGCTTTTATGGAGAATCAGTGGACTGAATATAGTAAGTTTGTACACAGCAAAATTACCGAGATGATTAATGACGCTCTGCAACACATTAATAAAGAAATTTCTGGAGTTAAGAAATTAACCGAGGACAATTATACTATTTTATATGATGCAATAAGCAAAGTGCACCACATTCTCGATGAATCCCGTCTGAAAGGTATGACAGTGCGACAGAAATCACTTGGAAATATTGTGGCACAAGCTGGGAGGAACGATCGTAATCAACAAGTGATAGATGAAATAGTGGCTGAAGTCACGGACAACGCTGCTACATTAGGAAAAAAGTGAAAAAACAGACCTAAATTATCTATATAAACGCCTGACTTAAACTTCAATTATGGTGATTAGTAATGAGAAATTACAAGTTGTTAACGAATTGCATAAAGCTTGTAGGAGAAATTTCCGTAGAAGAAGAACAATAATCAAAGGTTATGGTGATTTATGACAAATGGATTTAGCTGAAATGTAACCATACGCTGATGAAAACAATGGTTATCGATACATTCTCGTAGTGATCGACTGTTACTCAAAATATTTGTGGACTAAACCTCTAAAAAATAAAACTGGTGTTGAAATTACTAAGGCTATGAGAAGTATTTTACAAGAATCAAATTATTCTCCTAAAAATCTACAAAGCGATCAGGGTACGGAATTTTACAACAAAAACTTTTCTGCTTTAATGAAACAGTACATCATTAATCATTACTCCACGTATAGTACGAAAAAAGCAGCAATTGCAGAAAGAGTAATACGAACATTAAAAACCTGGTTATATAAAGAATTCTCAGCTAGAGGTAAATACAAATGGGTTGACATTCTATCCGACATTACAAAATTGTACAATAATAAAATACATCGTACGACTGGTATGAAACCTGCTGATGTTAAACCAACTACACGTTTAAATGCTTATAATCACATTAAAATTGCTTTAAAACCTAAATTTCGTATTGGCGATATAGTTCGAATCAGTAAATATAAAGGTATATTTGAAAAGGGGTTCACACCAAATTTTTCAACTGAACTTTTCAAGATCGTTAAAATAAATGTAACAAATCCCACAACATATACACTCCAGGACATTCATGGCCAACCAATAAAGGGGTGCTTTTATGAAATGGAGCTACAAAAAGCTAAATACCCTGATGTCTACTTGGTGGAAAAGGTTTTAAGAAGGAGAGGGAACAAGGTTTTTGTGAAGTGGCTCGGATTCTCTAATGACCACAACTCTTGGATTAACGAAGCAGCTCTTATTTAATATTGTCACATTCTTTATATAAAATGTGTATATTTATAACAACTAATATTTTACTTATGTTTAGAAATTTCATAATAAAATGTGTGTATTCCATTAATATTTGTTTTATTTATTTTCCCCATATAAGACTCCAAAGCCTTAGTAATTATATACACATTAACGAAAAAATATATACAAATGCAAATTTGTTAAAATTTTTGAATTAATTTTTACTCCTAAAAATTATTAGATGAAATCAAGAAAATCATTTTAATAAATTTTATTGAGAAGAAAATATTTACAACGAATTATAGATTAAATATATTTACTTAAAACGTATATAATACAGAAAAAATACAAATACATATTTATGGAATTAATCAGATGAAATCCCCCCGTCTCGACAGTAACGCTTCCTGACAGAAACATTCTCTGTTGTGTTTCATCACACCTCCATAAATATGTCCAACATATTCACAAAGTAAAACACTGTATGTCTTCTCGTCTCTGCATTTGCTGCAAATATTGTTCCAACAATCACCAGTGTACTTGTTGCAAACCAGACACCGCTGCCTCAATGGGTGCTCCACCTTGCATGTCTCACAAACATCTCGGATAATTCCAAAATTTGTACGAGTCGTGGGTTGTAGACACTTGTAGCACTCTTGCTCCAGACGCTCACGTGATGCTGCTTTTCGGACGGTATTCACTGGCACTGGATTTTCTTTTATACAATTTGAACATAGTCCAGTACATGGATTAATTTGCTGCTTTGCCCAGAATTGGGAACAATTATAGCACAGAATTGCACCATCCATACTATATGGATATACGGCGATTGTTGGTTTCGATTGCCACTCTCTTGGACAAGACATTGCTGTTTTAAAAACAAGTGTACGGTATGACAGCTGAATAATAACTGAGTTCCTCCTCATGGCCTTGTTTGTTTAAGTAGTCGCTGGAATTGCCGATATTAGAGCCATGGTATGTCGTTAGAGATGATGTGACGTCACCAGCAACATGTTTAAAAGAGGAGGTGTAACTCCACGTTAGATCAGTTGCTTTGCAAACTTCAACGTTGATCATTCCGTCTACTGTCTTATATATTCTTTTCCAAGTATTAATATGGCTGCTGTACCTGCTGGTTGGGCTAACCTCAGATTCCTGGACTGGTTAGCATCCCTAGATGTCCTCAACAATATATGGTACCTTGAAGAGGTAGAGGACGACTTGGCTGCTCCCGAAGACGACGAGGTAGAAGTTGAAGACGATGAGGAAAGCGACGAGGAAGACGATGAGGAATTTTTTGACGCTGAAGAGGGTGCAGACGATTCGAGTGATGATGAGGGTATCGTCGTAGATGTTCCCCACCAAAGAGGGCAGCGGTGGATAACATCAGAATATTTAGCAAGGGTGAACCCAATGGATGGCATCTTCTGCACCACCATGACCTTTGTTGCGGTCCAAGTAGTGGGTGGTATGGAATACAATCTTTGCCACGGATGTTTTCTGGGATACCAGTCTAGGGTGGATCCTGGGAGACATCGTCATGTGGACTACCATGCCACTACAAGGATAATGAGAGGCAGGCGGGGATATTGCAAATCTTGCAGAGATCCACTCTATCAGATTAGGCGAGTGGAAATCTGCAATATTTGCAATATGGACAGATAATTTGTAGTTTTTTTTGTAAATATGTATATATCTCTTAGTTTATTGTAAATAATTATGTAATTAGTTTTAGTGATAAATAAATGTATATATTTAATTTTTAATTTATTGTAAATATTATATAACTAGTTTAAGTGTTAAATAAACGTTAAATTGAATCTTATTTTTTGTTTTATTTACTAAATATTTAAATGTAAGTAACACAATGTTACTAGAGAAATCTGTGTTTCACTTCGATTATTGCTTATGTTGACAGTGCTATTGATATTGATGGTGTTAAAAATATGAGTATTAGGACACTTTCTACTCTTATTTGTGTGAGTAGTGAGGTGGGGAGTGATGAGGTGGGGGTGGTGGTAGGGGCTATATATACATAAGAAAGCCCTCACCATCCTCAGTTTACTTTCCACGCTCCAACATGTCTGAAGTACAAGACAATACTGTATCTTCCACTTCAACCATGTTCGTTTTGTGCGAAAGAAAGAATACCAACCATTGGAGAGGTCTCCGTCCACATGGTCGATGGACACTGTGCCCAATGATGATTCTGAAGACGAGATGGATGGAGTAATTCTGGAGGAATCATCGACGGACACAGCGGAATGATCTGACTCGGAAGATGATGCAGCCATTCTGGTGGAGGAATCTACCGATGAAGATGAGGATGCAGCCATTCTGGTGGAGGAATCTGCCGATGAAGATGAGGATGCAGTCATTCTGGTGGAGCATGATTCGGACGGATAATTCTGTTTTATTTTATGTATATATATTTTTGTTATTTATAAATAAATGTATTAAGAGTTATTCTTTTTTTATTTCATTTCATATAAAATAAATAACAGTAGTAAAGTAAAGAATAAAAAATTGCTTTAATATAAGAAATAACGGGGTACTTATTTAAGTAAATTGGTTATTCGTATTTGGACTGTCGGTCAAAAGTGTTGCAAAAGGTGTATCGAGGTCACAGCTGTCCTCCAGTACCATTTCTACTCACTTCCGACCTTTAGTTTTGCCGCAGCAGACTTTTTCCCGGAACGGCTAGTCGTATCGCTCCGAAAGTGGTTGCAATCGCTTCCCAGTGATCGATTTAGTCGAAAACGATACCTCGCGTGTCCTCGGGCGTCTTCGGGTGGCTTCGGGAAAGTTCGGGAGCGTTCGGCATGAGTTCGGCTTTTGTGTGAACTCCCCTGAAACGTGTTTTGATTTTTTTATTCCCCCAATCCTTGACAAAACAGTGAATAACGCGTTCGGTAGTGTTCGGATCGATTCGGAAATTATCGGAATCGATTCCCAGTGGTCAGTTTAGTCGAAAATGACCCCTTACGCGTGTCTGAGTGTACTTTGGAAGTTTTTCAGTTGTTTATATATATATATATATATATATTTTTTTTTGTCCAATATTTGTGTATAAATAAATGTATTAAAATTTATTTTTTATTTCATCTACGATGAATACAACAGTTCTAATCTAATTATATACTTAAATACATAATTTACCAAAAATTCCATGAAATATATATATAAACTCGCGTTATAGGTAAGTATAAGAGTAAAGTATAAGAGTTTCCTAGGACCAAGGTAGCCCAGTGGTAACG
Organism: Leptura quadrifasciata; assembly: GCA_963675555.1. NCBI lineage: Eukaryota > Metazoa > Arthropoda > Insecta > Coleoptera > Cerambycidae > Leptura > Leptura quadrifasciata. The sequence continues at coordinate 52,758,880 of OY776678.1, forward strand.
TGGCTTGCTTCACTTCACTTTGTGAACGAAGGTTTGGTAGTTCAATCCCTAGCACTTGCAGGGATTTTTTTCAACACGTAAATTATAAAATTATAAAATTATAGAATTATAAAATTATAGAATTATAAAATTATAGAATTATAAAATTATAATTATAAAATTCTATAATTATAAAATTATAATTATAAAATTAAATAACAATTTTCCGCTATACCACTGCGCTACCTTGGTCCCCCCCCCCGGGTGGGTGGATGGGCGCGGGGGGTTTTGGCAGAGGCGGGGGCGACGCTTGCAGCCTTCGGTCGCTTCGCCCGCATAAACCTTTTTTTAATTTTTTGACATTTTTCTAACCTAATCTAACCTCATTTTTTTTTTCACTTTTACATTTTTACTTTTATATTTTTTACATTTTTTCTCTTAACCCTAACCTAATACTAAATTTATGTACAAACATTTTTAATGCAACATTCTGTAGTGTGTTTACGCACTACCTTATTCCCAGTTTCTTCTTTATAGCATTTAGCTTCCTTGTACATCTCTCAGAGGCTTTGCGACGCTTCGCAATGCCTCTGAGCATTTCATCGGCCCGAGAATTCAACATCTCCGCCTCCGCAACGGCGCGCTCGAACATACCGGTTGCACTTTCGTCGGCTTTTTTGCAGCATCTTTTTTCGGTTTCTTAGCTACCGACTTTTTGCAGCAGCTTTTTTAACCACCGGTTTCCTTCCCGATAACGGCTTTTTATTTTTAGCTGCTGCTTTCTTAGGCTTTTCAGGTATCTCTACCTGCCCCTCGTCTGAGCCAACATCGGGAATAGGGCTCAGGCGAGCAGGTACAGATGCTTGCGCCGATAAAATTCTTCTAAGAATCGACACGTCATCATCTTTCTCGGTATTCTCTACCTGCGTCTGCTTTGCAGATGTTGAAGGATGCGTCGTCATCTTCTTTTGGCCTTTCTGCGAAGAAATCTTTGGTTGCGCAGGTTGAAATTCGTCCTCAGAATTTGTCTCCGTAACCGTAGGGAACCTAGACCACGCGGCGTTCGGGTAGGCCTCTCCATTAGATGTACTAGCTCTGGCTTCATCTGAAGCCAAAACCTGCGCGTCCAATTCGGAGATATCGTAATCACCCAGCAAATCGTTCAAATCGGTCAAATCCGTCGGGATTTCAATATCCGGTACTAAACCCACGCCAGGGCTCGTCTGGTTGTTCGCCACACCATTACCCGGACAAGCGTCGCCATTGTCACCCACGCCAGGGCTCGTCTGGTTGTTCGCCACACCATTACCCAGACAAGCGTCGCCATTGTTCGCCACACCATTACCCGGACAAGCGTCGCCATTGTCGTCTTGCCCTGGCATATAATTAATTAAGTATGCAGCCACAGCACTCAACAAAGCGCCTCCCTTACCGCTACCACCAGAAACACCAATCTTTTTTTGTCCTACCATTGTCACAACAAACACAAAACGGACACGAGAAACGGGCACGAAACACAAAACACAGAACACAAAGAATGCTAGGAATAGAGCAGACAGCACTATTTTGCACACTTCTTTACAACTCGAGAGCTGGAGACGGAAAGAATCTTTGTAGCATCTCTGAAGCCCATAACGCTGAACTAACCCCTCCACTCCCTACCACTCTTGTTCCTATTGGTTCAAATTATTTCCCTACACACTCTAACTAACCCCCTACTTCCCACCCCACTCTTCCTATCGTCTCTTTCTATCTTATTGCCTACAGTACTCATACAATAAAAATACCATTGAGTAATTTAAATCTTTATTTATAAATTAACATTTTATTTCATACAAATATCTCTTACTTCGGCTTACACATAACATGAAATATCACAATGAATTTTTCAATTGAATATTATAATTGTCGACCTTTGCGTTAACAAGTAGAAACATTATTAACAATTAATCACTCAACTCATTCATTGCTTTGAGTAACACATCTAGTTTATCATCATCCTTTAAAACATTTCGTTCAACGACACTATTTAAGGCTGATATTAACCACTTTAAATTCTGCTCTGGTTCACTCTGAAAAAATGTTATGTCTGAGTGACCCCAGGGTAGAGTTTTAGTGGTATTGGGAATCACAAAACGTTTATCGTCATAATAAGAAAGAGCAACTTTATTCCGCATCTCTGTATAGATATCATGCAAGTGACTTCTGAAAGTATTCATTTTACGAAATATTAACCCGCCCTGCTCAACAATTTTTCTGTAGTCATCTATTGTAAGTTGTTTTTCAATCACAGATTTCTTTACCCTCTTGGCTTTTTTCAACTCATTACCGACCGATTGCACTTAGTACGCTTTCGCTCCAGTACCATAAAAGCTGATAATAGGATCTTCGGGGAATTCGTCTTTCATATTCCCAAGCACAGACGAGCCTTTTGGAATATTAAATTTATTTCCCTCCCTGTAATTAGAAGTATCAAATTTTTCTGGATTTTGTACAATAAAGTCAGAGAAGTTATCTGTATAAACTTTCATAATTAAGGAATCGGTGTCGGTGTACAACAAAGAAGCATTAGCACCGAATTGACGTTTAATAACACCATAAAAAAAATTATACAGTACCGTCTTCGATAATTCAAGAATACAAAATCCTACGTAAATTGGTTTGTTATAGACTACTTGCAATTTGCTCATTTCAATCGCTACAAAATCCTCAGAAAAAATTGTGCAAGATTTGAAATTTGGACGAGCGATTAAAGCGTTTGCACCTATAGTTCTTCTAACATTTTCCCAATGAGTAATCAACTTTATATCTCTTCTATTATCAACATTTTCCATGGTTTTACCAAATACTGCATTATTCATTAATTTATATTGGTCTTTTTCAAATTTATTGGTCGCTGAATTTCTCATTTGCGTATTTAAATCGATGTATTTTTTTAATCAGGGCGACTGCTTGAACTTAAGTACTCTATGGGTTTTTAACACCATTAAACCATTTTCAATGGCTTGTTTCAAGTTTCTATAATGCACAACATATCGTCTCTTATCATTCAAATTTGGGATTAATTTTGGTGATTTTGATTTTGATTGGGGGGGTATAATATTTTCTACTAAGAAAGGGAGATCTGAATGTAAATCGTGTAACTCTTGCGGATAATGTATGTCTACTTCAAAAACATACCCGTGTGGACTCTCGTCTGAAATATTAGTAACATCTAAGTCGATAATTTTTCTTTCGGACAGCCACTCAATTCCCCCTGTTGGTAATGCTTGGGACATACTATGACCGTATAAGTTCGTAGCATCAAGATATGTGATAAATGACGACGGTTCTGAGGGATCATAATTGGGTACAAACTTATTATTTGCGATATGCTTCCTTTCTGTACACTGGCTGACACCACCGCGTATAGCTTTTTTAAAAAAATGTATCATATCGATATCTGTTAACAATTCAAGTTCTACCGCTGTTAGTTTCAACATAGCGTCCCAAGATAAACCTGGAGCTGTGTAATATTGAGCTGGATCCAATTTATATTTATTCACGCAAATTTTACGAAAATTTTCAAATACGTCACACAAAAGAAGGACATCTGATTTTAAATACAGGTCTGAATAGTCACCCAAACTCTGGCACTCAAACAATTCCCACACATTTTTAGCCCTTTCATAATCGTCATCTGATATATGTGTTTCATTTAGGCTGTCATAGAATTCCTGCTTGGTGGGTAGAACACGATTATTTAATTTCTCTAAGTTATCTACGAAACTATATGGAAATACACCCTTCCGTCGCATTAAAATAAATTTTGCATTATCGGTAAAAAAGTTCTTCATTGTAACCATTTGACCTTCATTTAAATTTTCCCCTAAATTTTGTAGTGATGCTGACATAAATTTAAAACTATCGATGAAACGTAACCGCAAATATTTATTTTTTGTTTCCCCCTTGTCAGTAACGTAATCATGCATGTAAAGATGTTTTGTAAAAGATATATATTTTTCTTTGTTTTGTGGTATTACGTCAACTTTATCTTTATGAGCGCATAACTCTTTTACAAATAAGTGAATATCGTATCCACTCATGTTGTGAAATATGATAGGTACAAAATTTGGTAGTTTATAATTTAAATTACAGATCGAGTGCGCGGCACCGAATCGTATCTTACCAGTTAAGTGGCAATGATCTTTCACCTTTATATCACCTTCTGCAAAAGGCTTCTCACATATACCACAGATGGTTGCATTGTCAAAATTTTCTCTTTCTATCGCTGTAAGCGGGGACATGGGGATTACATCTTTCATATATCTATTATAAATTTCCCTTAAATCAGCCTCTATACATGATACAAATACTTTTGCTGCATCAGATCCGCGATATAGTTCAAATTTAGAAATGCTATTATCAAAGGAACATTTTATGTAATACGCGAAAAAGTAAGGTTCATGAATAAACGTTTTGTTGGTATAAGAGCGTTCAGGATTTGGCTCGCAAGTATTTATCGGTTTCAAAATGGATTCAAAGTCTGTATATACTACAAATGGTACTTGCATTTGTCTGTCAAAATTCTCAAATTTTAATATATTTTCCGGTACACGTTTCCCATATTTATCAACCCGAAATTGTGTCGATGGTGTTGTAGTGTAAATATGATTACAATCATTTGTTTGGTGAGACATTAGCTGACGTTCGTTACAGAAATACAGCAAACACCCATCACAAAAATATTTTCTATGTCCGTGAGCGGATATTTGATTTGATACTAATCCAGATAAATTTTTTATCCAACAATAGTGAGTTTCAGCACAATCCGATTTACAATGATGATTCTGATCACATTCCGCGGAAATTAATAATAAGTTAACATGAATACGTAGTTTCTTCTGAGAATAACGCAAAGGTCCGACAACATCATATTTTACTTTATTATTCTCGAATTTCTTTTCTAACCCATACACATTAATAGATATATTATTCAATTCCTCAAATTTTGAAATGTCTCTCAATTTCATTGGAAAATTCATACCTGTCAAATTTAGAACTCTTGAATAATGTGGATAAGATGACATTTGAGATGTACCACCATTTGCAGGATACAATGCTGAAGTGACTGCCCAAGCAAAACAGTATTGGTCCTGGTTTTCTATATTCACTACGGCCTTCTTATTTGCGATGAACTTTGGTAACTTGATATATGATGAACCACCCATTGGACTGTACTTGTTTATATTAATTTCAACAAATTTTATTTGTTCGAGGGCCCACCCTAAAAATAAAAAAAAAAATGTCAATTGTTATTCCACATACCAGAAGATATTTACATACCAGAATCACGCTCTTGGAACTCAGTAGTTTGCGCAACCATCATGTCTATAAAAGTGTCGAGTGCAATGTTTAAATCCACACCTTGATCCAATATTTTATTACACGTATTAAACGATTTAATTTCAGCTATTTCTTGTGCTTGTAATATATAGCTGGCAAATGTCTCCATGTTTACTTTCACAGTTTTATGAAGTAATAAGATTTCTTCTAGTAAATTCAATATTTTATGTCGAATTTCGTTGAAAAATATTATATAGTCCAGTTTCTCATTATCACTATGCACTCGGTATGTTATGATTCTATATTTGAAAGCACTGCGAACAATTTCTGTACCATCCATCAAACGTACACATGAATTTGTTCTGTGTTGTAGTGTTCTTTTATGAGACTTCATTTGGTTAGTTGTTAAAGTCACATTACAGCTATAACACGTCTGCATAATTACCGATGTTGATGGATTCGAATCCAATTTCACTTTCTTTGCTGGCGGTCCATTACCATTTAAACTGTTACACGCCTCCCTCTGATGACGTCGCATATTGTCACTGCGAGTGAAGTTTGCACCACAAAAACTGCACGAATACATATTTGCTTCTTTACTCTAGGAAATTGGCGTTAAGAATGATCCCATACTAACTCCTTTCACTCTTTTATAGAAAAGATATACTACGTCACAAAATATCAAACCACGGCACATTACGAGTTGCGTGGCAAGGAGGAAGCTCCGTCCTTGCATTCTCTAATAGTGTTAGCCAAGGCCAAGGTCACAGCAAGTGATCGTTCTGGGTAACAGCAACACTGCGCCCTTGAAGTCGAAACGCACTGCGGCCGTCCAAGGTCAAGGTCACGGTATATGCTATGCGAACCTACGGTGCCACCGTGGCCTTGAAGGAACGGACCACAGGTGCACGGTCAAGGTCAAGGTCAGTGGTGGGGGGAGACCGACCTACGGCTAACTTCCTCTACTACACTCACAGCGAATTAATTTGTTAAACCTTGTTCCGACCAAAATTTTCAACGCCACGTCAAAAACTAAAAATCTGGAGATTGTTGGAAAGGTAATTTTACGCTGAATTCATAAATGTAAAAACATTTAGGTTGTACGATTTAAAAATAATGAGCTGTAGCGAGTCACCCTGTATATTTCAAAATATTTTTAAAACGTGCGCGTTTTGGGACTATACCACTTCCATAAAAATAATTTTCCAAAGTCTTCTAATAAGGCCGATATTGAACTGTGACGCACTATTGGGACACCCTGTATATATGCATGTTTGTGTTAATTGCTGAATCAGGGTTTGAATTTGTTTGTTCCCTTTAGATGGTTTTCAAAATTTATTTAAATTAACTAAAGATCTGAAAAGTATGTGTTTTAGAATGGTAATACTTGTTTAGAGTTGTTTTAATAGTTTTTAAGTTTTTATTTGATGTCAACAGTAAGTTTGATACTGACATCTATGTCAGTGGTTATTAATTTGTAGTTGAAATAATTTCTGACATTTAAGTCATTATGACATTTCTTTTAAGTAGAAAATTTTATTTTTATAGTTGGTAAATGTTTTCTTGGAGAAAGACAAGGAGGTTTAAGTTGGGTTATCTTTGGAATGAAATTAATCAAAATTCATATAGTGTTTTGTTTATTCTGGGTACTTTGATATTTAGTGATATAGAACAACAAACAACAGATAAAAGAGAGGTTGTAAAATTGGAAAAACAAATTTAAGGAAAAAAAGAACAAGTGAAAATTAGGGAGTGAAGGAAAAAATAAAAAAAACAAAAAGGATTAATAATTTTAAATTGAATTAAAAAGTCAGAAATTGTGGAGATCAGCGAAGGAGAGTAAAAATAGACTGTAAATAAGAAGGAAGAGGTGTTATTGTGGATAGGAATTGCAGAGGAGATAAGGGCGAGATAAGGTGAAGAATTAATTAAAGGAGAATTGTTGGATTTGGAAAGAGGAGAGTGTAGCTACGAAGAAGGAAGGTTTTTGTGTATTTAATTTTGGACAAGGTTGTATATTAAAATTTAAATAGTGTATTAGACTTTAGAACCTGTTATAAAACTGCTAAATTATCTAAATATCAAGGAAAAAAATTACTTATATCAGATTAAAAATTTTACTTTAATAAAATTTCATTTTAAAACAAGAACTGAATTTGAACCTGCTCCTGAAGGAAAAGATAAGCTAGCCGAACCATTAAATAAATTTCACATACTTTCGGATCAAAAGGTAAGAGATTTTAATTTAATTTTTTTGGTTTATCTATTGGAAATAAACAAGTTAAAGTTTGATTAGTACTGCAAATTATTAAGTTCAATAATAGTAATACAATACAATATATACGTATGAATTAATATTTAATTTTATTTAACTACAATTTCTACGAGGATGAGAACAAAACACAATCTCCCGACGAGCGACAACATCAAATTTATCTACTCGAGGGCAGGTCGTTGCAGATCCGAGTGAATATATTATATCACATAACGAACATGGAAAGTGCAACTTAACATACGAGTGGATATGTTGGCGTTCGAGGCCGCAGACCCAGTGAGGAAATCAAAAGAGTGCGGAACACACTTTTCTTATGATCCTTCAAAAAAGTGTCTTTATTCACTTAACTTAATAAGCACGGAAGTTAACAATATCATAAAGTTATGCGTTGTTTTCCTAACACCTATATTTGAAAAATATCAATACTTACAAAATTTAATACTTATTCCAACATAAAAGTTGCAACTCATCATCTCAAAAATTTATTTCAAATTATTATATTTGAAACAAAGAAATCTGGACTAGTAAACTAGTAAATACATTATTATAATGATTTTTATTAACACCTTTACCTTTACCTTTAAAATTTAAGGTGAAATTAAAGATGGTGTGCGACTCAAAGCCGTATGGCTTACAATCAAGCATTTCTATCCATTTATGTCTTATTCTTTCTATCCGTTGTATGAAAGTTGCCTAAAATATACAGTTTCGGGTGTCACTGGGGACAATATTTTAAGTTATCTCCCGAGACAAACATACATCACCTTCTTTGTGAATAAATTTTAAAAGTTATGTACTGCGAGGGAACAAGAAAAACACATTCAAATTCCTCACACAAATCAAACAGGATTTTTAAAGTTTCAACTTAAGTTTCTTTTTACCTACAGACCCACATTTTTCCTTAATGATCAGCACGACATAATACGTAAAAGTTTTCGTTTGGTTTTGTACTGTGCACAGTATTCCACGGCACAGTTTTTAAATGATTTTTTCCAGATAAAACTTCGAAAGAACTCCACGTCGTAAAATATGGACTTGAAAATTTGTACTTTTCAGAATTTAACATTATTTTCATTATGTTACAAGGTACATATATATATATATATATATATATACTTGAGGTATGTGAAGATATTTATAAGGAAGCTTAAATTACGTGTCAGTATACAGAGATGCCAAAAAAGTTGTCAATGTCAAAACTAATGCGTTGCCTGTCCCTGTCCTTAATTATTGTTTACAGAAATAGATCAGAGAAATTTGTCATATAATAAAAACATTTGAAGTTACCGAGGCCATAGGCGCGGTATTAGCAGAATTTTGTAATCTGGTACCTAAAAAGTTATGGTGAAAAAAACAAAACAAAGCACCTGTAATTACTTCCACGTCCAGTGGAAACGTCGAGATTTTAAATTTTTGTCTGTCGGTCTGTAACTTTTTTGTGCACACGTTTACTCTGGAACCGTTTATGATATTTGAAATTTGGTACACTTATGTATTATAACGAGATTATACTTTGATCCAATTCCGTTGGAGGGTTCCGGGGTAAATGGGATAAATAATGGTAAATAGGCTAAGCAAGCAGGTAAGAATCCATAAAATTGCATGTACGAAAAGGTCAAGGTCTTAAAATTTTTTTTGGCATCAGCCACCCTCCACTATCACCCACACACTATTATGAAAGTAGGTAAAAAAATTAAAATGTGATTTAGTGTGTATACAAGAACGAAACGTTTAAAAAAAATTTTTTTTGGCGTTAGTTACCCTCTCTACCACCCGCATTGCCAACCCCACCTTATTATTAAAGGGAGTAAAAAATTAAATTAGGATTTAGTTTGTGTACGAGAACCAAGGGCCTTTAAAATTTATTTTGGCATTAGCTTACTTAAGAATAATTTGAAAGTTTCGTCGAGAAGGAAAGAGCATTTATTGTCTGGATGAACGAGGGATATACTGGATTGAAGGCACCTTCAGGAAAAGGCAAACGCTTAATAGTCACAATATCGATGGTGCCAATGGTTTTGTGATGAAGGTTTGCTCCCATTCAATCTAGATACGGGTGAATATCACGAAGAAATAGATGAAGATGTTATCGAGGAAGATTTTAGATAAATGTTGTAATTATAACTACGGAAGCTGTATTTGATTTGTAATGAATAATATTAATTATCACTCCAAGCAGATTGAACGGACCCCTACGACTTCTTGGCGGAAAGTGATATAATTCAGTGGATTGCTGTTCAAATGATTAGAATAAAGTGGAAACTTTTGACGATTGTCAATCTTAATAAAGAGCCCTTCAGAAAACACGATATTGATGAAATGGCAAAAAATCATCAAGAACTATACTTCGGCTACCATTATACCACTGTGAACTTACACAGATCGAATTGGTATGATATGGGCTCAGGTAAAAGGTGAAATAGCCCGAAATAATACCACATTTAAATTAAAAGTCGTTAAAGTCCCTAGAGTTGCATGGATCATATGATAAAAGAAGAAGCGAAATTGCGGAAGCTTGACAATCTTATTGGTGACACTACAGAATCTATTATTACTAATATAGGTACCAAAGATATATCAGAATATTCAGTGGACGAATTTTAGATATTTTCGTGTTTTATGTATTTACGTAACGTAATATTATTATTTATATTTTTTATTATTAGAGACATCGTATTCGATAATTATCTTCTTCATGTTTTAAATAATAATATAACTTTATTTATCAGGTGTAAGTTATAATAACAATAGAATAGATAATGTAGGTGGCGGTATCCAACAGAGCTGCTCATACAACTACCCCATTAGGAGTTAATATATGGAACATCTATTGTAACAATAACAAATTCGTCTACTACAATTAATACATAAATAGGTGAATATCACATTACGTCAGATCTCGATTGTTGAAGGTAGACGTTCTAAATTTGCTCCCAAAAGCAAAAAAGTCAGAAGCTACCTTGATGTCATCAGGTACGGAATTAAAAATATTTCACTGAACTATGTCTGGGGACAGTGTTAAAGCTCTCTATGTCGTGTAACACGCTCATAAATATCGCTACCTTTGATCGATTTATTATAGAGGTATAGAGGTGATTTGAGGTTATCTATTTTGTAGACTAAACAGGCCATGTGGATTATGAACCGTTCATTAAGCTTGAGCCACCTAGAATCCCTAAATGCACTGGATATATGATCAAATTTCCTAATATTGTAACTGAAACTAATACACATATTTTGTAGTTTCTGAAGGGTGTTTTTTCTCTCTGTAGTAAAGCTGGCCAATATACAACATTCCAATATTCGAGATGTGACAGTATTAAACGAATTACTTAACCTTTACTTGACCTCTGTACTAAAAATATCTTTATACATATACAAAACTTTTAATTTACAGAATGAAGTTCGGATTATGTTAGAAAGCGAGGTAAATCTAAGGTCAACATCCATGTAAAGTCCAAAATTCTTACAATTACTTATTGGTTTAAGTTCTACATTATTTAGCGCAATCTTAAACAGAGGATGATTGACGATAGAGTCACGATCTCGACCAAACACCAAAACCGGCTCCTTCCCCTCATTTAGGATTAATCCATATTCACCAGAATATCTACCGATCATGTATAGATCTGAGTTGATATGGTGAATAGCTGAATTGAACTGATCGTAGGTAAAAGAATAATATACTTGCGTGTCATCCGCATATTGATGCGATTGGCAGAATTTTAGGTGCTTGCAAAGATCAGTAGTATAAAGAGAAAATAGTAAGGGCCCTAGTATACTACCCTGAGAAACTCCCTTATGTAAAGCAAGCAACTCGAAAGCCACATTATTTAAAGCAATCCTTTGATTTCTATTATTTAAATAATTTACAAAACACTGAAGTGCTAAGTCGCCGACACCAAAATATTTCAGTTTAGTTCTCATTGTGGTATGATCTAAGGTATCAAATGCCTTACTATAGTCCAACAAAATTAAACATGAATTGTTATTACTATCACTTGCACGAAACAGATCATCAGTTACTTTAAGTAAGGCAGTAGCTGTACTATGATAGCGACGAAAACCACATTGACTTGATGATAAAACTTTATTTTTGTTCTAGAAGTCACTTAACTGGCTCTGTACATTTTTTTCTAGTAACATAGACATGACTGGTAGAATACTTATAGGCCTAACATGAGAAAGAAGTGAAGGATTGGTGTTCTTAAGCACCGGAATAACATTTGCGTTTTTCCAGGACTTGGGAAATCTCCCTGTAAGTAAACATTTATTAATAGTGAATGTAATATGATTGCTCAAATATGGAATTAGATACAATAACATTTTAATGGATATACCGTCCGGTCCCACTGCATTAGATTTAATACTAAATAATATTTTTTCAACCTTTTCCAGAGTTACTGTTGCAAAATTAAATTGCTCCAAAAAATCAGGCCATAGTTTATTTACATAATTTCATAAAATCCTCATGGACGACGTTAGTTTGCGGTACATTATTCACAAAAAAATTATTTAACTCATCAGGTGAGCTATCAATAGCAGAAGAAGTATTATCTGCATTTGAACAAATATTTTAATATTTTAGGGTACGCCAGAAATTTTTCGGGTCCGTTTTAAATGCATGTTGCAGATATGCCTTCTTTTGGGATTTAACAGCCATATTAACAAGATTTCTGAGATTTGTATATTCACCCCTTGCCTCATTAGTTTGTAATTTTTTGAATTTAGTTAGAGCTTTATCCCGTAATTTCATCATAAATCTGAGATTCTCAGTTAGCCAGAGAGCAGGCGGCTTAGTTATTCTAGCATGAATATCAAATAAGTACAAGATATCGTTATTTAGGAAATTAACCATATCATCAACTTCCTCTAACCCGTAAATGTAATTCCAATAAATATCTTGTAAATCATGTATCAATAAATCATGATTAAATTTCTAGAAATTCCTGTAAGTTTTACAAAGCGTTTGCTGTGCGGGTTTAATTAATTTTATGTTACAGCTGACTATGCAGTGGTCCGAGATGTCATCCATTTCGAGTACTTCTCTATTGGTAGATATATCAGCACAAAAAGAAATTATTATATCTATGATCGATTGTGAGGTTTCAGTTATTCGAGTGGGTTCGGCAATAATTTGATTTAATCCATGCTTATGTAAAAGATTACTAAACAGTGAAATTATCGTTTAGGAAGTCAACATTAAAATCACCCCTAAATAATACATAATCAAATTCCGGCAAAACGCTTATTGAAACATTCTCTAAGTGATCCATGCATAAATTAAAATTCGTGTTTTGAGGTCTATCAATATTTCCAGACAAATTTCTTACCCTTCAATTTTGAAGCTAATCCAAAGCTGTTCCAATGGACGATTCTGATCACCAACGCCCACTATAGTGAATTTGAAGGAATTTTTTAAGTAAAATGCTACATCTCCGCCTCTGCCTTCACAGTTCTTTCTAACAATTTTATAACCTGGAATAGACATACCTTTATCCAACAGAGAAGAGCTGAGCCAAGTTACAGAGAGACCTATGACATCACGGGAGCTACGGTGACTAATTCAGAAAAGATATTAAAACCTGTATATAGAGATCTGACGTTAAAATATGAAAAGTTCAACAATGTATTTAGCATAAGTCCTACTAACTCTCCAGTATAAAAGCAAATAAAGAGTAATGCAGTAACGGTGAAATATAAATGCGTAGCCCTACAAAATAATATACGCAGATAGATAGAGCAAAAATCCACTCAATATATCATTAAACATAATATATTTTTTTAGTCGCAAACTCCTCTATAAAATCCTTATTTTACTATAAGGAACGTAACCAGACTGCAACCAACAGCTACTCTCCGGACTATGTGCCCCGCCGAGCGCTGAATTACAAGTTACAAGTCTGGCGCTAAGTGTAATAATTGCATATTACCATCAAAACGCTAATACTTCGATTGCAACATATATATCATGTATGAAATTAATATTTTGTTACTTTAATTGAAAACAAGAATAAAATGCTTGTATGTCGACGATTCTAAAGATAAGGTATCACAAAATATTAATGCACACTATAAATGAGTGACAGAAACAAAGAAACATGATATTATAAAGAAAGAGTCTTAGAAACTCTTTGATAATGGTCGTAAGGCCGAAACATATGTCAGAGGCAAAACTGATCAAAACCTATGAAACAATAAACCAAGTGCGTATTGTAACTATTCTTTTAGATATTTATATTTATTCTATTGAATATGTTTCATCAAGAACCTACCGCAGATTCAGTCCAATTAATAAAACATGACATTATAAATAAGTTACAATGGAGCTCAAAAAGTGACCGTTTAATAAATGAGCAAAAAAATAACAAATTTGTGATTAAAGATAAGCTAACTGGAGGACAGATTCTACCAGTTCAATTAAATTAAGACAAATTTAATAAATTAAAAGCTAAAGTCGATTACATCACATTACATATTTGTAGATCTATAAATCTACAATTTACCGGTTCTATACAGTAGTATACAATCATTTTTAAAGTATATAATGATTTTCTTGTTTTCTCTACCATTCCACACATACATTTTTCCACCACCACACCTTACCATTACCAAACTTTTCTTTGCAGCAACAACGGTTTGTTTATTTTAAATATGAGTTGCCAATCTATATGCTAAGATTAAAAATATTTTTTTGTTATTTGTATTTTTTTGCTAACCTGAAATGATACACTCATTAGTGCATAACACCAAAACGTTGTTAATATTTTTCGTAAAATAAACATCTTTACAATTAATAAAGTAAAACTCATCTAATTGAGAAATCTATTTCCCTGGTAGGGGAGAGAGGAGCACATTTGACAATTTCAAACTTACGGCCTAAATTTTTAATTTGCAACTCTGCCTCAAATATATTGCAACTATCGCTCCGTTGAAAGTTGACTTTAGCGGCAAATGATTTGTATTTTTTAAGCTTACTGAAAGAAAATTGCACCTAAATATTTTTGGAGATACTACGTTATTTCTTTGAGGTAAGCAGAATGATTTAATTATATAGGCTTATATATTATTATGTTTAATTAGTAAAACTACCTAGCGGTATGTGTATGTCAAATATAATCGGTTATTAAAATGTTTGGTTTATTATTATTATTATTATTAGCCTTTACTCGAGTCCGAGTATAAGAAAATGTTACAGTCGATAGATTGTGTGTAATAAAAAACAAGTAAAATGTGTAGTCTATTGTAATTCCCATTCATCTACGGTGCACACGACTATGGCTATAGAGGCCAATTCGGGACCGAGCACATGTCGACCGCAGTCTGGACAAACATAGACCTGGTTAGGTCTTGGATTCGACCTTCTTGCAGCAACATTTCCTTGATAGCTGGCCACAACCCCTCGCCATTCGGTTCTGTCCGCTGCAAGTTGCTCCCATTGCTCGTCTGGAATACCGCAGGATTTTAGGTTTTCATGGAGAACGTCTTTGAACCTCTTTCGTTGACCGCCACGCCTTCTTCTACCACTTAGCAATTCACCATAAAGTGTACATTTATGAAGGCGGTTATCATGCATACGATGAACGTGACCTACCCATCTTAGGCGTGCACTTGAAATAAGCACCTCAATTGAAAGGCTGTTTGCTCTCCTGAGTACTTCCACGTTTGATATGTGATGGAACCAACGGAATTTCATCATACTTCTGAGGTGTCTTTGCTGAAAACGTTCTAATTCTTTCACATGACGACGGTAAGTGACCCAGCTTTCACATCCATACAGCAGTGTTGGAATGACAACTGCTCTGTAGACAGCCATTTTCGTTGACAAAGCAAGGTCGTGGTTGTCAAATACTCTCTCTCTAAGTCCCCAGAGTGCTCTAGATGCAGCGTTAATTCTATTGCGAATCTCGCTGTCTATGTTTGCTTTGTCATTAACAACGTTGCTTAAGTAATTGAACTGATCCACCACTTCAAGAGAATTTCCGTTAAGTGTAATGCCTATTTGGTTCACTTGATGAGGAGTTGACATAATCTTAGTCTTTCCAATGTTGATTTTAAGTCCCAAGGAATCATAGCTCTGGGCATACACATCTAAAAGTTCTTGAAGCTCTTCCGGCATAGAGGCTAAAAGTGCACAGTCGTCCGCATACTGGAGATCACAAATGAATCGTATGCGTGTCTTCGTGAAAGCTCATCGTGAGACTGCCATCAGAACGGTATCTGGGACCTATTCCTCTGACTGTCAGTTTGTTGACAACAATAATTGTTAGAGCAGTGGTAAACAAATTAAAAAGTAGGGGTGCCAGGACACATCCCTGCCTAACTCCAGTGAGGGTTTGGAAAGGTTCGGTTGCCTCATTATTATACATAACCTGGGCGTTGTTGTTTGTATGTAGACTGCGACATACTTCCACAAATTGTCTAGGGATACCTAAGCGGAGCATAATTTTCTAGAGCACTTCCCTGTCCACCGAGTCAAACGCCTTGGTTAAATCAATGAAGGCCATATGAATTTCTCCTTGATGTTCGAGTGCTTTTTCTTGAAGCTGTTTAAGTGTGAAGATTAGATCCGATGTGCCTCGGTTTGGTCTAAAGCCACTCTGTGTTTCTGGAAGTAACTTTTTCATAACAGGTGTTAGCCTATTTGCCATCGCTTTAGTGAGTATCTTCCCTCCAACAGCCAGGAGAGCTATACCCCTGTAATTTCCACAGTCCGCAGCGCTCCCTTTGTTTTTGAAGAGGTTGATTAAAAGTGTATCACGAAACTCCTGCGGAGCTTGACCACTTTCCCACACGACATCAAACAGTTTTTTGAGGTAGGGTATGAGCTCTGACGACACAGCTTTAAAGATCTCAGCTGGTAGTGAGTCGGCGCCGGGAGATTTGTTATTTTTTAGTTGCCCAATGGCGGTTAAGATCTCTTCCGTTGTTAGTGGTTTATCTTAGTCTTCGAAGGTGTCATATTGAGGGATAAGATTTATAATATCGTAATCGGCTTGACTTTGCTGGTTAAGAATGTTAGAGTAATGTTCTTTCCATCGGGCTCTTATTTCCTGGTCTGTTTGGTTAAGTTATTTATAAAGGTGTAAAATATGGCGGTGAGGTAGATTTGACATAGTATTCATCAGACAGATTTGTCATATTATGTTAATACTTACTCATTATTGCAGGTTATTATAGAATATTGGTGTATGGGCTGTTAGTATTTTTAGGGCAAGAATATGAAAAATACCATCCATTCCATTTTACGCCTGTTCAAAATTTATTGCCTGCCGATCTTCCATTAAGATATCAGTTTGCAAGTGATATTCGGAACAGACAAAATATTGACGACTCATTCGTCAACAGAATATTATTTACGGATGAAGCTGCATTTACCCGCCGAGGTATCTTCAATTTAAGAAACAATCATTTTAGGGAAGTTTAAAATTCTCATATAAAGATAGGACGACATTTTTAACATGAGTCCAAATCAATGTTTGGTGTGGGATCATTGGGGACCATTTTCTAGGACCACATGAATTGCCAAGAAATTTAAATGGTAACAATTATTTATATTTTTTACAAGATGATTTTATTGATATGTTTGATGCACTACCACTGAATTTGAGACAAAATATGTTGTTCATGCAGGATGGTGCTCCGCCACACTTTTCCATCAAGCACGAATTTATTTAAACACCCTTTTTCATGAGCACTGGATTGATCGTGGTAGTTCGTTTTCTTGACCAGCACGTAGTCCAGATTTTAACCCATTGGATTTCTGTATATGGGGCGCAATGACAGATCTTGTTTACAAAAATACTATAAATACCCACACACAACTTTGGCAAGAAATCAATGCAGCAGCAGCCTTTTTTGATCCAATGGTATTATTTAATATAAGGTGATCTTTTATGAATCGTATATATATATATATATATATATATATATATATATATATTTGAATTTCCTTTCCCATTATGTTTTTTATTCGTTGAACCCTTGTTTAAACCATAATTTTGTTTAATTAAATTTTGTCTTCAATGTTTTTCTAAAAAAATTTATTATCTTGACAACTCGTGCTTTAATTCTACGTAATAATTTCATTATTACAATTTTTAAATATCAAAAGTATTGTTGGCATCGGCGCCTACTATGTTAATATTTCTGATAATGATTTATGAGGGTGAATTTTAAAATGCGATTTTCTTGAAAACGGTCAATTTCTAAGACTAATGAAAATTATACTTTTTTCGCTAAAATGAGATAGGTTTAGGATTTTTTAATAAAAAAATGGATAACATTACGGGTTAAAAATTTAAGAGTATACCTTAAACATTGCTTATATGGCACCCTCTAGGATCTCCACAAAAACTGGGAGCAGATTTGAATTTTTCATCTCAAAAAACCTCTATTCGCCAATTTTCACAACAATACTTGAAAAACTTTAAAAGTTATATGAGAAAATTAAAAATATAATGTTGACTTTAACACCCTGTATCTCTTGTTAATATCAACTTTTGTACTAAGGCAAGTTTAGTTAAATCGTAATATTTTAATGTCAGAAACCCACTGTTGCTCTATGGACTACTGCTTACGGGCCACCCTGTATAGAATGAAGAAAAAGAATGATAAAATGTCAGAAGCAGAGGACAGTGATACCATATTCTTTTAAATATTCAAGTTGCTAGGTTTTTACAATTCAAGAAGAACAGCAAATACTTGCAAAATATTTAGTGCTACTATTTGATAGGAATTACATTATACAGAGATGAAAGCTTTTGGTTACCAACCATGCTGATGTTAACAATAGAATAATGCCCATATTATGGAAGACGAATTGATCGCCACTCGTCAAGAAAAACCTGGATGTTGGTCTTTTAGGCAAAGGTATAAAAAAGGTATCCTTAAGGAAAGCAGAAAACACTATAGCCTTGTTTGAATTGGAGATTTAAATATATTGATAAGTTTTATAAAAAGAAGAAGTAATAATCAATCATAAAGAACCCTCAGGAATAATCACTGTTGACAAGACATGTGTTATGACTGTTTCAGACTAGCACCTGTAGGACAAAAACAAGTAGGGCAAGTGGTAACAGCGGACAGAGGTTCTCTTTTCACAATGATTCGTATAATTACCACTCAACGAAATTATATACCTCCTGAGTATATCTTTCCGAGAGTTCGTATTAAAGTCACTTTCATAAGAGGAACGGCAACTGGTAATATAGGGTTTTGTAATAAAAGTGGCTGGAGTACTGCAGAATTATTTAAGGATGCTTTGAAACATATACAGAAACAATTGCAACCAAAAAAAGAAGCAGGAACGTATCTTCTACTTTTAATCGACTATTGTGGACATAGTAAGTCTTCTTCAATATTGCCGGGAAAATGATATACTTTTACTTATTTTTCTCCACATACATAACATCAACTTCAACTCTTGGATGCTGGAGTCTGCACCTTTTAAATCATGTCTTAAAATATCAAGTTTAAAGGTAATTTGATTTTAATGTATTTCAAGAATCCGATTTTATTAACTTGAAAAATCCCAATCTGATATACCACCTTTAAATATCGCTAGTAATGCTACAATGAGCGTGAAGAGAAGGGATCGGATATTGCAGAAGAAACAGAATCAATGCAAATAAATAAAGACATGGGAGCAGAACTAATAGCAGTTATTGTGCAAGTAACTAGAACCCCTGTCAAAATAGTCCGTGTACCAGACCGTTATCTACTTTAAAGAGAACTGCTTCTGGTAAAAAATAAAGGGAAAAGGCAATCTACAATTTACACATGTAGAAAGTTATCGAAAGAGCGATGAAAAGATAATAAAATAAAGCAAACGAATCGAATTTCTAATGCATCCACTGATGATCATATGGATAAAGAAAATTGGCCATTAAAGAAAAAATCCAATAAGAAAAGAAAGCTTGAAGAGTCTGAAGATGAAAGCGATACAGATTTCCTACTATTACTCAAAGATTGCATAAAGATGATTTTGTACGGGTTCAGTTTCCAACAAAGTCTTCAGTTGCTTATTATGTTGATAGATTGCTAGCTAGCGGCCAAATAAATTTTTAAAGTAGATTAATTAAGCTTTAGTTCAACGTTTGCTCTAACAGAATCAATTCGAATTTGATTACGTACAACTCTTTATTATAAAAGTAGTAAGCAATGTGAAGTCACTTTATCTCAGGGGGTAATATACACAATGTCCTTCTAGACCTAAATTAAGTAAGTTAGGGAAAGATTTCTCAAACTCCCTGTTAACTAGATTAAATTTGCAGGATCGTTGGAAATAGCAGATTATTTACAGAGCATAAAACTTACTCGTTACACTAACATTTGTTTATTGACTAGAGAAGAGCTTTAATTACATTCCAGAGTACAACCTCAGTTATGTAACTGTAGTTTATGTTCATTAAATGTTTGAATTTGTTAGTCCTATTTAGAATTATAACCTTTTAGGGACATATAAATACATTTAGTGATTCATGTATGCTCTACATGTATTATTTAATACTCCGGTTAAATTAGATAAAATATTTCTAGCAACAAAAGTGTTCTTAGATTTAATTATAACCATTAAAATATTTAGTATTTAAAACTACATAATAATACCGAAACACTAGTGCCGATAGCTGCTTTGAGTTTAATAATAATATTAAACACCATAGAAATTAGAGAACTCCTAATTCCGGAAGTCAAAGGATTGTGCGGAAGGGGGTTACACATTGAAAAACGCGGACATACAATCATGTCCTCTGGCAGTGCCAATGCCGGAGCCGTGACTCGAACCAGGTAGCGCGATACCCCTTCGGTTAAACGCGATTGCCACCTCACGCTTTAACCAACACGGCACGGCTATCGGCTTAAATATTTACCCTAATTCAATATTCGTAAGTGGTAACACTTTTTACTGTCAATTGAATTTTCTACGCAGATAGTGGAGTCAAATTAGGACTTGAAAAATATGTGAGTTGTCTGGTTAGGAATGTTGTATTATTTTGTCTTGTTCAAGGGGGTATGTTGAATTCACAGTTCAGTTTTGCAGTTTCGGCGAGGACAGTGTAAAGTTTGTAGTGTTTTCCATCGAAAAAAATATTTCGAGATCTATAAGTGCTAAATGGAATGGAATGGAATAAATGGAAATTACGAAAAATATCAGCTATGTGATGTGATTATTCACTACATATTGACTCCCACTTTATTTCTGTTATTATTGAAAATAGAAAAAATAGTTTCGCATAAAAGTTGTAAGATCTTACCTATATTTTATTGAAAAGTGATAAAAAACAATATCATTCAAATGTGGACAGGACAGAAAATTAAAAAATAATATTTTAATCGCACTTCTCCATGAAATCCTTATTTTGCTATAAGAAATGTAACCAGACTGGAACCAACATATTGCCAACAGAACGTTAATGCTTCGATTGCAACAAACACCAGCCAAAAGACTGATTCTATTTGGAGAAGCTATTTTAGAGCTATTGGTTCTCGTTTATTGGGCACATTTCGGTATCTTTAGGATAGCGACATGCAAAACAGTCAGCAGGCGCCATCTAGGGGTCCAGTGTCCGTTACATGTAATTTAGGCCTTAACAATATTATTCTTTCGCGACCTAAAACATTCTTCTTCTTATTCTTAACTTTTGTACCAAACATCAATTATGTCTATGGAATAGAATATAGAAAATATTATTAGGCCAGTCGCCGTAAACACAAAAATTTGGTCTATAACTTCGGAAAGGTGCATCCTACGAAAAAAGTCTTAGTAGATATTTTTAAAGTAGACAAAATTTGCTAAAATTTGAGCATAATAGTAACTTCGTAGCTCCAATAGGTCCCGAGATATACCGCTTTAAAAATTGGCCATTTTTCCAAAAAGTTCGAAATTGCAGTTTTAGCCGTCTTCCGAGAAGGTTCTCGGTTAAAACACTCATCTTACGAGGAAAGTCGTGGGAATTGAAGTTGTGGAGCAGTTATTTTTCTTTAATTTAAGCACAAGCGGTCCCCAATAGTTCCTTGTTATCTGGAAAGAACGAAAAATTAAGGAAATCGGATTTTTCAAGAAATGGAGCCTGACGAATTGCAGGAATTTTGTAAAGGATAAGAAAGACATAACTCAGTAAAAAAATGGTTTATATAGTGTAAAATGAAGTTGAGTACAATTAATAATGAGTTATAAATTTATCAAAATTGTATAAAAATTATTATGATAGTTTGGGGTACTTGGAACATGAAATGTTGAACGTGAAGTGATGGCGGGAGCTGAGCTGACTCCTGCGACAGAAATGGACAACACAAAGTAAATAAGTATGTAATATTCAGACACCTTTACGCATTTAGCGAGACAATCGTGTTCTTTTGGAAGGCCCAGGTTCGTCAGACGACCCTTCTTGGGGCTCCGGCGACTTCTCTGTTGTCGGATTAGATCTGCTACTTGATACTAGTGATGAAGGGTCGTTGACGTCGTCTTCTTCATCCGACTCAGCTATGGCTAAGGGAGCAGTATTCAGGCAGGTCTTCCCCTGAAAACTTTGCAGAGAGTTTCTTAACTCTCTTACTCATGACTTTGTCTCCTACTTTAAACGCAATTGGAGTGACGGCCTCTTGTGGCGCGTACTTTTCTTTATAATTTAAATGAGCTTGACGGGCCTCCTTTATCCTTTCATATAGTAGAAGCGTTTATTGCTTAGCTCTTTCTTGTCTCCATGCATATAAATCCCATTCGCATTTTTCGTCTGGTTCATAGCCTAACATTATCATGTTTGACCTGTAGCTGCATTTTTGCGGTTTCTTAATATGTATGCCATCTGATGCACATAACGATCCCATATGTCGTTCGGCTTATAATAAAGTTTTTAAAATTTTCTTACATTCCTGAACCGGTCGTTCCACGGGGTTGGATTGCTAATTATAAGCAGGAATGAGATATCTTTCGATACCATATCTTTCACAGTACGTTCCAGAATTGAAATGACCTTCGTTGTCTAAAATTATGACTCGAGGAACTCCGAATCTCGCAACTATTTCCTCGCCTATAAATTTGGCGATTGTTCTGCCATCGCATCGACCTGAATATATGATTTTGCCACTATCCACTTACTAAATACGTCTTTGATGATAATCATATCTCAATTTTCAGCATCATTGGTCCTCTGGAGCGATCCAAGTACGTCGACGGTTAAAGTTTCGAATGCATTCTGTGGTGCATGACTTCTAAGTGGAGCTCCAGCGTTGAACTTGTCGTGTTTTGACTGATTGGCATAAAAGACATTCATTTGTATATTTTCCTACAATTCTAGCCATGTTATTAAAATAGTATATCTGCGAAATCCCTCTTACAGTTTCATCTCGCCCTGGATGACATGCTTCGTCTCGATCGTGATAATGATAAATGCATTTTAGTTTTTGGAGCTATCAACTTAAAATTTTGATATATATTTTTTCATCAATACACCATCTTGTAGTTGAAAATTTTTCATAAAAATAAGATCCGCTTCGGAACGTTGTTTCTATTGAAATGTATCATTCCAACTGCGGACCTTGCCTTGAATATTTTTCGACCTCGTTTGAGTCTCCACGATATCGTATATTTCTGAATGTGTTAAAACAGACATACGTTCTGGACACTTATAATTTGGTAGGAACATACTGATTTTGAGGATTACGGCTAATATGTTTTCTTTGCCTGGACAGTGTTCAATTTGAAATGCATATTCTTGCAATAACAAGGACCATCAAGTAAATTTGGTTTTGTCGTCTTTGTATTTATTCAACCAAAGTAACGCCTTGTTGTCCGTCTTAACTAAGAACTAGTTATCTGCTAAGTACATCTTCTACTCTTTTATATAATTCACTACTGCCAAACATTTCAACTTGTGTATATGATAACGTATCTTTGCTGGAGATAACGTATTGCTAGCATAGGAAACTATGTATTTTTTGTAAACTTAACATTTCTATTTAGTTTCTTAATTCTTAGCTTTGTATAGGACATTTTTTTAATTAACCTAAATGGTATTGTGTATAAATACGTTATGTTAAAAAAGTATAATGCACAGATATAGCTTATTTTATATTCAATAACAATATACCATTTATGTTTATAAAAAATATCCTGTGTTCTTAAAAACTAATTTTCAGCCGTAGATGATAGGTACATACCCGACAGATGAGGCCTAGGTTATTTCACACCTACGACTCATATAAATATATAGGTGCGACACAATAAATAAATCATATTTAAAATATGTCATTTTTATAGCATTCTATAGGTAACTGTGTAACATTAATAACAATAATTTACATTGGGACAATTTTTCATTATTTCCAGATAACAAAGGAGCTGTTAGCCCTACAGGGTTCCGCTTGTGCTTAATTTAAAGAAAAATAACTGCTCCACAACTTCAATTTCTATGACTTTGCTCGTAATGTGACTGTTTTGGCCGATATCCTGCTCGGAAGACGGCTAAAGCTGCAATTTCGAACTTTTGTTGTGACGTGAACCGTAAGGAAATGGCCTTTTCGATTAAGCACTCACCGGCTGCTCTTCTGTTCGGAGGCGGGTCGTAGGTTCTTTCGATAACTTTAACTTAACCAACAGTTTATATTGAAGAAAGAGTTGTTAATTTGTAAGCTCTGGGGCGCCAGTCAATTTCTTGACAGAGAAGGGGTTAGAGACCAGAATAAAAAAATTAAGTAATGTATACTAAATATAATAATAGTAAAAAAAATGTATAAATACAAAGCCACCAACAAATAATAATATAATACACAGGATAAGGTATAACACAATTGCTAAAATTAGATTTACTAAGCTATGAGGGTGTGAGGCACAAATGGAACAAAAAAGTTAAAACGATTAAATTGATTTTATGGCCTCTCCGGCTATGAATATTTTAACTTCTAGAATATTTCAGATTTTAGAAATAAAAAAAGGTACAGTACAAATGACCCTGACCTTGTCAGTAATCCTGAAGGGATAAAGAAATCTCAAAAAAACAAGATGGAATTTAAATTCCCAAACAGCTGTTTAGTTAACAATAAAAAAATATTTAATTATGACGCTTTTTCAAAAAAATATTAATCCATTTGTGATGCAATAATTGATCTCTGAATAATGAAATGTTGGAGGCTCCTCCCTGCAGTTGTAAACTAGACCAGTTGTACTTACAGTCGTTAAGACGAAGGCTGCTCTACGGAGAATTAAAATAGTTACCAACTAGCTGGACCAACAAATCATTCAGCAAAACTAAGCTGGTTGAAAACGATGACCGAACATCTCAGGTGGAACGCTTTAGTTCTTTTAAATTACATGACCCGTTCCGGCCTCCACGACAGGTGTTATGTGTCCTCAAGCCACATAAGTGGGCAATACCTGCGACTGGCTTAAATCTTTGAGTATCAGATTATCGGGTGAGGGTTGGCAAGGCCCTCCAAAAAAACCTATAAAAATTACTAGCATCAAAACTTGGTACTCTCTTGAATTTTATGCTATTTGTACTTATATTAAGTTAAACAAAATATAGATCTTTAAATGAATATACTTCAGATTTACTGACCTTAGATGTTCTTAGGTTTTCTATTACAGAAAGGTGGTGTCTGCACTTGGCTGAAGTTACAGCAAAAATGCCTCTAGTAACATGGCTATTCCTTTTTTTACTTTGTCACAAAAAATGACCAAAAAATTCGCCACAAAAACTATCCTTTTTCCCTCTAATCCGGGGCTACCAATTATGGCATAAAATTCCTATAGTAGAGTAGAGCCAAGTTTGAAATGCCCCATTTGATCTGTCTTTTAATAGACCAGCATTCCTGAGATGTTGTCATTGTATTTTCACACTATTTATTTGTTGGTTATATTAATGTCATCTGACATTGCCTTCCAATTCAAAACTATAGACCGTAGAACCCTCTGTTGTTGTCTTAATTTACTACAATGTATTGAGTGTTGCATAAGGTCGTCAAGTGAAATATGCAAGAAGTCGCATTATAGCCCGGGCGCGCATGAAAAATGGATTATTCAAAAAAATTATGTCACATTGTAAAAATGGCCAATTTTTGAAGCGGTGTATCTCAGGATCTGTTAGACCTATAGAGCTGCAGTTACACTCAAATTTTGCCTACTTCAAAAGTGTACACTACGACTTTTTTCGTAGGATGCACCTTTTCGAAGTTGTAAGCCAATAACTGGAAAACAACTGAAAATTTCAAGATTCTTCGAGCACCACGCAGTTAGCACAGGTCTTTCGAAATTACGAACTTGGTTTTACAATAATGGTATCTATCCTAACAATATCCCAAAAAATCAGAACAGTGCAATTTTTTGCGACCTACGATGTTCTAAATGACTGGCCTATATTATAATACAGAATTTTTGATTTTCTTCCAAGTTCAGTAAATTTTATTAATGATAATAAAATGAAGATGCTTTACTTATGATAGAATCTATAAAAAATATACACCAGAATACTAGGAACAATAAAAACTTTGTAATTTCCTATGAGTTTTGTAAGTTTCTTAAGAATAATTCTAATAATAATATATCTGTTATAATGCATCCAATATTTAAAATTTACAAACAAAATATAAATAATTTACTTATTCATTTCCGCAAAAATGATATGATTTACTTGAACAATTCACAATTTTTGTAAGTTCAGAACATCCCTCGAATAAATTCGTTCTCAAAGTTGTCTTATCACCTTATGGTCATAATATATCAAAAATAGTTTGGTATGGAATTTTAGTCACGTATTTCAAAACCGCCCCTCGTAATGTGCCAACTTTAAATTGGACTTATTGTAATCTAAACTTAAAAATGATTTCCAATATATGTAGCGAAATTTGAAATAAAATGACGTTACTCGACTGAACGATATAACACTCAACGAAACCGTCAGGTTTTTTATATATTTCATGATATTCAAAGTATTTGAGGTAACTCTGCAGTGAGAATGATACTAATATTTTTCTCTGCGCATTTTAATAGTTCCATTTGCATAATACGACAGTTTCAGTCGTAGAATAAAATTTCTTCACCCATGGCTCCAAAGTAGGGAGTATAATTTACGTTACAAGAACTTGGCAAACTTATGTAATTCACACCAGGCGCATCAGTCTGTCTACGGGATATAATTGCTGGATTTTTTATGCTAAAATCTATGGGCTCAGTTTTTGATTAGATCGCTTTTGTGACTAGGGGAACAGTAGCAGAATACGTAACATTTCGCTGTGTGTTTACTTTTCAAGATAAAATTTAAAGTTTTTGAATATCTAATCTCTGTGGTGTTTATTGTTTATCAAAATTGAGGATAACACACTTTATGATGTGTAAGATAATTTTTCATTATGTATGGTCAAACTAAGAATGGACAAACTACTAAGTACTGAAATAAGGGAGCGGATATTAATTACTTTAATGATTAGTAAAACTCGTGCTAAAAGTGATTTCGAATTTCGAAGGAGTGATGCGTAAATGCTCCATCTTGCATAAAATAAATATTCTCTTTTAAATCAAATTGGAACATAGTCTAAGAGTCCATTCAGTCAATATTGTAAAAAATGTAAGTACTTATATTAATCAGTAAATCACAAAGTCCCAGAATATAATTTAAAATTTCCCATGTGGAGCAGATCTGGCTTTGGAATAAGGAAACATCCGATTGCGATTTTTTTGCCAATAAATAGAGTTGGTCCCCCCAACATTCCGACACTTTGTGCCGCGGATGTCAAAGGAGGGAGGGGAAAACGACATATCAAATGTATTGGAAAATGGTTTTTCGAAGATAACTCGGCGGCTTTTGAGCTGATGAAAAAATCTTCAGACCAAAAGTGAGGAGCTTATGAAAATGAGCAATTTTCGTTTCCAAGCATGTCGCCGTCAGGCAATTGAATCACGAGATATCGCGAATCCAATGTGCAAAAATTGGATAGCATTCGCATAAAATGATTTTTCCGCAAACAAACGCTTGGTGCGCGAAATAAAAATTGCACGTTGTTTCAAACAGTTTTTTACCGACCTCTATCTCCCTTCCTAATCACTGCGATCTGGCTGGGTGGAAATTAAACGTAAATAAAAAACTATCAAATAACGAAAACGATTTTTCCCTCATCCTCTCCCTTCATGCCAAAAAAAGTCTTTGAAAAAAACGTGAAATTTTTATTTCACGCACCAAGCGTTTTTTGCGAAAAAAATCATTTTATGTGAGTGCAATCTTGTATCAAATAAAGAGAGGTACGTCTGTCCTATCGCGATAAGTCAATTATACGTGGGATTATCAGCATGTGAAATATTTTCGTTTTCAACCTCTCTTAATTATCCCATCGCCCCCAGTCCCCGGCCCAACAAAATATAACTCCGTCATGATAAAAATTTAATTTAATTTTTGCACCTTGGATTCGCGATACCTCGCGAATCAATGGTCTGATGTCGATGAGCTCGGGAGCAAAATTTGCTTATTTTCACGAGCTCTTCATTTTTGGTCAGGTCAAAAGCCGCCGAGTAATTTTCGAAAAACCATTTTCTCATACACTTAATATGTCATTTCCCCCTCCCCCACTTTGACATCCGCGGCACAAATATGTCGGAATATTGGGGAGAGCCAACTCTGTTTATTGACAAAAAAGTATCAATCGGATGTTTCCTCATTCGAGTCTGGTTTTCCTCCAGATCTGCTCCACTAATATATTTGTTTCTAAAGTTGCACATTCCCTTTAAAAACATTGGATCAGCGATTTGTTCAATGAGGATAAAACGATCAAATTGTAACCTAGTTGGACGATCAACTGATAGTAAATTTTGAACGATCACAGGTGGATGATTCTAAGAATGCACTGAGCCCATTACAATTTTCTTGAAACTATAAGCAAGTTATATCTAGAAAAAAATATTTTTGGTACCATTTCAGTGCTTAAATAAAAACGTTAAATTAACCAATAATCAATAATTTTTTTATCCCAAATGAGGAACTGAAAAGAAATGTATGTTATAAATGTTTTCATTTTTATATTCCTAAAAGTTGAAGTGATATTAAAAATATGAAAAAAAGAACAAAAAAAAAACTTTCTAATATTGCCTAATGTAAAATATGAATTAAAGTTTATTTCACACATAATGTAACACTCAGCGATTACAGTAATATGTTTTTAACTCCTAGTGTAATTTTTGCGTTCAATTCCTCATTTATGTAACAAAAATATTATAATTTTGTAAATTTAATTTTTTTATTACCAAAAATAGTCACATTTTTGAGTAAAATTAGATAGATAGATATTTTTATGGAACTTTGTGTCTTTTCGTGTGTACTTTAAAATTGTATTATTGGATATCTAATTAAATAATGTGATTATTAGAGGTTTTTCTTTGCTTTTTTTGGTGATTTTTCTAAAAGTTAAATTTTTTGAAAATAAAATATTTCCGCCTTTTTATTAACCTTTTGTCTATCCTGTACATAGTTAATAAAAAATCTCTACAAAAGTACGCCAAAATTCGGTTACAAATTGAAAACTCAGTGTTCACCGGCGCATTCGCCAATTTCTAGAACATTAAATTATAAATTTTTTTTGCAGCTTTCACTTAAATCTTCTCGAAGTAATTTACATAATTCTTTTTGATTTATCCAAGGCATTTAACTCTACAGAGCAGATATTTGTTGCTGCAACAGTAATTAGGGCTAACTTTATCTCGTGGATAATATCGTATCTCAGCTTTATAATTTTTTTGTAAAAAGCCGCTGCCCAAGGAACCACTACTTCCACATCCAGATTTTGTATCCAAGTCTTATACACACTAAATCCCAATGTAATATTTTACTCCCTTTAATAATAGCAATGGGTGGCAAAGGGAGTGGTAGAAGGGGTGGCTAATGCCAAATAATTTTTAGAGGCCCTTGGTTCTCGTACACGCACTAAATCCCAATTAAATTTTTATTCCCTTAAAAATAGGGTGGGGGTAGGAATGGGGGCGATAGAGAGAGTAGGTAATGTCGAGAAAATTTTAGAGGCCCTTAGTTCTCGTATACACACCAAATCCCAATTTATTTTTTTATCCTCTTAAAAATAGGGTGGGGCTGGCAATGAGGTTGATAGGGGGAGTAGCTAATGCCAAAATAAATGTTAGTGGCCGTTGGTTCTCGTACATACACTAAATCCCAATTTATTTTTTTACTCCCGTTAATAATAGAGTGGGTTCTTGTATACACACTAAATCACATTTTATTTTATTTACTCCCTTTCTTGATAGTGTGGGGGTGGTATTGGGGCTGATAGTGGGGGATAGCTGATGCAAAAAAACTTTTGAGGCCTTGAGACTTTTCGTACACAGACAGAACGACAGATAAGAATTTTTTTTCACTGAAATTTAAAATCTCGACGACAAAAAAGCGTTACTATACTTCCGGACGTGGAAGTAAAATTAACCTTGTTCAGCATTAATAATTCCATTATTTTATTACTTCAGTATTACCTTTACCACCGTAAACAGTACGTTTATTATAATGGACAAAGATTTTCTTATTCCATTGCTAGCTCAGGTGTTCCTCAGTGATCAAATTTGGAACCACTACTATTTTCACTTTTTATCGATGATTTAGCTGCGGAATTAACGTGTGGCAGATTATTGTTTGCCGATGATCTTAAAATTTATTGTAACATCTAAGCCTGGATGATTGTGGCAGTCTTCAGAGTGAACTGAATAAGGTGATGGGGCGGTCTAGTGTAAATAGAATAGATCTAAATGCTGCTAAGTTACAAAAGAAAATTCCATTCACTTTCGTTACCACATTCATCAAGTAAATTTAGCTAGACTAGTAGACTATTACGAAACTAAAGTAGACTATTAGGGACCTAGGTATTGAATTCGATAGTAAATTATCTTTCGCAGGTCATATTAATAATATTACTGCATCTGTCCTAACATCGCTTGACTTCATAAAAAGAAATTGCAATAACTTTAATAATGTCAGTGCTATAAAATCTTTATATTGTCGATATGTAATGTCAAAACTAATGTGTTGCAGTCCAATATGACATCCTCATTATGTAACTCATAAGAATTAGGTAAAAATCGTACAAAGAAAGTAATATCTTGCATTTAAATGTGATGGATATTACCCTGAAAGAGGTACTGTTTATAATATTACACTACTAAAATTTAATTTTGTTACTCTCGAGCAGACACGAGCTGTTTTTGCCGTAAAATTTTTATTTAACCTAGTGCAACACAACGTCGATTGTCCTGATCTCTTATCACAATTAAGTTTTCTTGTTTCCTAGGCAGACGTCAAGGTAAGATATCACATTTTATATTAACATAGCTAGAACACATATTCTTATGGAGCCTCCCATTTATGTAATGTGTTCTAATTTTAATTAAATTTCATGCAATTGCGACTTGTATACAGACTCATTTAAGCAAGTCTTAAATGTGGCACGCCTAAATATAGATACTATTACTATGTAGAATATATTTGCCATTTAAATACCAAGTTAAGCCTAAATTATATTCATATTTTATTTGTTTCCCATAGTTAATTTGCATTTATGGTATTTGAATTACTTTTTTTTGTTATTTTGATTCTAGTTAGTAAGTTCAAATTAATGTGTTTGTATATCTTACATGCTATTTCCCTGAGTTATCCTGTTATTAGATTGTAAAAATCTATTCGGCGAATAAATATAGGTACAATTTACTGGACGACTACGTGAAATTTGGTTTCATAATTCTTAGTTATTTAAAAAATATAAAATTATTCACCCTTGTTTTGTAATTGTTTTGAAAGTGGTTAAACTTTTTGGAAAAAAGAAAGTAAACTGAAATAGTATCTTAATTAATTATATTATAATAATCTAATAACTAATTATTAATTATATACAAATAGATTATCAACTTCAAGTTTTCACTGACGCCTTCGCCAGTTTGTATAATAAATAAGTTGATGTTCTTATTTCTATTTATTACTACTCGCAGTACTTTTCTTCTTCGCCTGTTAGAAATAAATTTATAATTAATCTATATTTGGCGGTTCTTTTACATAACCTATCTTAATAGCTAATTATGAAACCACGTACTGTTTCACAATGAAAAAGTAAGTGAAATACCCTAGTTAGTCCAGTCATTGAAGCTTTATATCTCAGAAATATTTTATTACGAACCGATTTACATGAAACTTTGGAATTAGGCTTATCTTATCTTTAACTTCAAAAGTGATATTGACCAGACCTCCGTTCTTGCACTGGGGGTGGTTGCCATCCCTTCTCGTTAGTGGAAATATTTTTGGTCAAAATAATCGATAGAGGTCGATAGAAGACCCAATTCTAAGCAAAAAGTGTTCTATAAAGTTTTTTCAAAAACTCAATACTTTTCAAGTTATTGGCGATTGAAAACTCGGAATTTTCCCACGTTTTCGACGGTTTTTTGCAAATATCTCAAAAAATATGCGTTTCAACGATAATTTTATAATAAACAAAATTGTAGAAGGTAAGAAAATGAACAAATTGGTTTTGTAAAGAGTGTTCTAAGTGCAATATTAAGCGAGATATTGAAGATAAAAGCCTTTTTTTTTATCAGAACTTTAATTGATGTATTCAATGCCATCTAGCGGACAACGGATACATTTTATCCATATGACAATGAGAAACTTTTTTATAGTGCTTAAAATAATCTTTAAAATGAGTAGTGATAAAAGTCTTTTGCACGTAAAGTGAGTGAGTTGTAATGAAAAAAAGAGGGACATCTAATATTTTTTTTTAAATCGATGTGTTTCACAAGTGCCATTTCCACCAAAATTAAAATTAATCGTATTCCGTCTCAATTTAACTTTAATATGAAGAGCTTATTGGATTCCAGCCGTTTGGCTGCTTTGGAATGCTTACTTTTCAAACAAAATCACGATTTTAAGAAAAAAAAAATTTTCATTTAAAAAAAACACCTTTTTTTCATAATATTTCAAAAATAATGAAATATACGTAAAAAATTGTAATGATAAAAAATGTAGGTCTTTTTTGACAAAAATTTTGTTTTTTTTTTCTGTCAGACCAAAATTGACGGAGATATGACTGTTTAAAGAGCGCGCGGTAGCGCAATCACAGTCTCTCTCGAGCCCTTTGACCCTTCACCGTTTCAAGATGAAAGGTTTTACACTACATGTCATAATGAAAAAGTTGTAGCTCTTTTAATTACCTTTAAAATGGTTTTTTTAACACCAGAGATCATAGATGTCTCCATGGTGCATAGCGACTTGCCATTTTGCAAGTACCGAGAGCGGCGACCTTCAGCCCTTGGTGGACTTAACCTATATACTGTTATTATGCATGATTTGCAGGAAACAACTACTCAGCGGGCAAATACCCCGACCTGCATTGAATTACACCTTACAAATCATGAAAAATTGGTAGCCAATGTCATTTGTCTACTCCCTGACCAGACATAGACCGGTTTCGAACTTATTAGTTCTCCTCAGTATGCCATAGGTCATGGAGCAGACAAATGACAGTGGCCAACCTGCTAGTCTTATACAGACTAATGTAAATGGTGTAGTGGTGAGAGGTAAGTGAATCCTCTCATGTGGTCTAATGCTACTATACACCAGAGATCATAGTTGTCTCCATGGTGCATAGCGACTTGCCATTTTGCAAGTACCGAGAGCGGCGACCTTCAGCCCTTGGTGGACTTAATCTATATACTGTTATTATACATGATTTGCAGGAAACAACTACTCAGCGGGCAAATACCCCGACCTGCATTGAATTACACCTTACAAATCATGAAAAACTGGTAGCCAATGTCATTTGTCTACTCCCTGACCAGATATATACCGGTTTCGAACTTATTAGTTCTCCTCAGTATGCCATAGGTCATGGAGCAGACAAATGACAGTGGCCAACCTGCTAGTCTTATACAGACTAATGTAAATGGTGTAGTGGTGGGAGGTAAGTGAATCCTCTCATGTGGTCTAATGCTACTATACACCAGAGATCATAGATGTCTCCATGGTGCATAGCGACTTGCCATTTTGCAAGTACCGAGAGCGGCGACCTTCAGCCCTTGGTGTTGGTGGTACAAACGTTCATATATGTTCATATGTGCAGTGGAGATAACTGCCAGAATAGCCCTCCAATTGACCCAGAAGAAGATCTTGATTACGGCAGCAACTCCGATATTGAGTCATGAACGATTGGTGTAATAGTTTTTTATGTATTGTAATGCTCTTGTTGCAGAATAAAAAGTGTCTCTACTTACTCTATAATTAAATTATTTTTAATTGTATAAAAATATATTTTCAATGTTTTAATTTAGGAGTAGTTTTAAGGGTTGAAAAGCTAAACATATGATAGTCATTTTCGAGAACGTGGAACAACATTTAAATCATTGTTAGTTCATCAAAAGAAATTTTTTTATACAATTTTTAATTGAGGGGTTGCTTTTAAGGGTTGAAAAGGGGTTAAAAATATGATAATTAAGGTAGAGAACATAAAACAATATTTACTCTATATTTAAATTTTATTAAGTTATACAAAAGTATTTTTTTGTAATTTATTTCAATTTAGGGGTCGTTTGTAGGGGTTGTAAAGCTTTTTAGGGGTTGAAAATGGGTTAAACATGAGATAATTGTGTTAGAGAACACTTTACGATTTCACTCCTTATTATTAAATACGTTTTCTAGCGATAAAATGGCTCAATGTCAATTTTTTCATTAAGGGGTCGTTTTCACCCCTTAAAAATAAAAAACGGAGGTCGGGTCAATATCACTTTTGAAGTTAAGGGTAAAATAAGCCTAATTCCAAAATTTCATGTAAATCGGTTCGTAGTAAAATATTTCGGAGGTAAGACCCTATTTTTCGCTTCAATGACTGGATTAAGTCCCTTGCACCTTCTTACCACCTTTACTTTCTGATAGAGATTAAAAATTCGTGAAATCGTGCAAAGCTCCTTCTTACTGTTATTTATTTTATTTTAATAGACTAAAATTTCTCCTATTATGTGCATTTATGGTACAGAATAAAATATAACAAAAATACCATAACATCATAACAAAGATTAGAAATTTATGAAATCGTGTAGAGCTTATTTTTACCCTTATTCATAAGTTCTTTTTCTATTCTTCACATCAATATACACTGATTGTTGGTAAAGAATAAAATATTAGCGATTAGAAGATTCTAAAATCTTGAAGAGCTTATATTATACCTGATTTACTGTGAAATTTATTTTTTTAATATTATTATTATTATTATTTTATTTATTAGCCGTTACTCGAGTCCGAGTATAAAAATGTTACAGTCGATAAATTGTGTACAATAAAAAACAAGTAAAAGGTGTAGTCTATTGTAATTCCCATTCATCTACGGTGCACACGACTATGGCTATAGAGGCCAATTCGGGAGAGCACATGTCGACCGCAGTCAGGACAAACATAGACCTGGTTAGGTCTTGGATTCGGCCTTCTTGCAGCAACATTTCCTTGATAGCTGGCCACAACCCCTCGCCATTCGGTTCTGTCCGCTGCAAGTTGTTCCCATTGCTCGTCTGCAATACCGCAGGATTTTAGATTTTCATGGAGAGCGTCTTTGAACCTCTTTCGTTGACCGCCACGCCTTCTTCTACCGCTTAGCAATTCACCATAAAGTGTACATTTAGGAAGGCGGTTATCATGCATACGATGAACGTGACCTGCCCATCTTAGGCGTGCTCTTGAAATAAGCACCTCAATTGGAAGGCTGTTTGCTCTCCTGAGTACTTCCACGTTTGATATGTGATGGAACCAACGGATTTTCATCATACTTCTGAGGTGTCTTTGCTGAAAACGTTCTAATTCTTTCACATGACGACGGTAAGTGACCCAGCTTTCACATCCATATAGCAGTGTTGGAATGACAACTGCTCTGTAGACAGCCATTTTCGTTGACAAAGCAAGGTCGTGGTTGTCAAATACTCTCTCTCTAAGTCCCCAGAGTGCTCTAGATGCAGCGTTAATTCTATTGCGAATCTCGCTGTCCATGTTTGCTTTGTCATTAACAACGTTGCCTAAGTAATTGAACTGATCCACCACTTCAAGAGAATTTCCGTTAAGTGTAATGTCTATTTGGTTCACTTGATGAGGAGTTGACATAATCTTAGTCTTTCCAATGTTGATTTTAAGTCCCAAGGAATCATAGCTCTGGGCATACACATCTAAAAGTTCTTGAAGCTCTTCCGGCGTAGAGGCTAAAAGTGCACAGTCATCCGCATACTGGAGATCACAAATGAATCGTGTGCGTGTCTTCGTGAAAGCTCTAAAGCGCCCTATGTTAAAGAGACCGCCATCAAAACGGTATCTGAGACCTATTCCTCTGACTGTCAGTTTGTTGTCAACAATAATTGTTAGAGCAGTAGTAAACAAATTAAAGAGTAGGGGTGCCAGGACACATCCCTGCCTAACTCCAGTGAGGGTTTGGAAAGGTTCGGTTGCCTCATTATTATACATAACCTGGGCGTTGTTGTTTGTATGTAGACTGCGACATACTTCCACAAATTTTTTAGGGATACCTAAGCGGAACATAATTTTCCAGAGCACTTCCCTGTCCACCGAGTCAAACGCCTTGGTTAAATCAATGAAGGCCATGTGAATTTCTCCTTGATGTTCGAGTGCTTTTTCTTGAAGCTGTTTAAGTGTGAAGATTAAATCCGATGTGCCTCGGTTTGGTCTAAAGCCACTCTGTGTTTCAGGAAGTAGCTTTTCCATAACAGGTGTTAGCCTATTTGCCATCGCTTTAGTGAGTATCTTCCCTCCAACAGCCAGGAGAGCTATACCCCTGTAATTTCCACAGTCCGCAGCGCTCCCTTTGTTTTTGAAGAGGTTGACTAAAAGTGTATCACGAAACTCCTGCGGAGCTTGACCAGTTTCCCACACGACATCAAACAGTTTTTTGAGGTAGGGTATGAGCTCTGACGACACAGCTTTAAAGATCTCAGCTGGGAGTGAGTCGGCGCCGGGAGATTTGTTATTTTTTAGCTGCCCAATGGCGGTTAAGATCTCTTCCGTTGTTAGTGGTTTATCTAAGTCTTCGAACGTGCCATATTGAGGGATAAGATTTATAATATCGTGATCGGCTTGACTTTGCTGGTTAAGAATGTCCGAGTAGTGTTCTTTCCATCGGGCTCTTATTTCCTGGTCTTCTTTGAGGAGATTTCCATTTAAATCTTTAATAGGGCACATATTTTTCCGACTGGGGCCGTACACTGCTTTT
Organism: Leptura quadrifasciata; assembly: GCA_963675555.1. Classification (NCBI taxonomy): domain Eukaryota; kingdom Metazoa; phylum Arthropoda; class Insecta; order Coleoptera; family Cerambycidae; genus Leptura; species Leptura quadrifasciata. The sequence continues at coordinate 52,795,682 of OY776678.1, forward strand.
ACTCCTTGAAAGAAATTCCTGTAGTCGTGTGAATCGGCGTACCTTTGAATTTCTCTGGCCTTGCTTGCCCACCACTCGTTCTTTATTCTTCTGATTTCGCGTTGCGTTTCATACTTAGATTGGGTAAAAGCTTCTGCTTTTGATAAGTCGTTGGGGTGGTTGATAGCGTTTTGGAAGGCAATATGTTTGCGGTCAAGAAGTTCTTGTATAAAAGCTTCATTATCATTGAACCAGTCCTCCTGTTTTTTACTTGCTGCAGTGCCAAGAATTTCCTCACTCGCACTTTTTAAACTGTCTTTAATTTGTGCCCAGGTAGCAGCGACATCTACAGAATTGGTTTCTTCTAGTGCACTCAAATTCTCTTGAACTTTTTGCTTTAGCTGTTCGACGGTTTGTTGGTCACGCAATTTACTAATACAGAGACGGAGTCTACGTTTTACTTGAGTTCTTCGGTGTTTGGGTCTCATAACAATTTTCATTTTAGAGACAACAGGACGATGATCGGTCCAACATTCGCTATCAATGCGCGCCTTTGTAATTTGGACGTCCTTGAGGTGCTTCCTACGTACGATAACATAGTCCAGTAGATGCCAGTGACCTGATCTGGGGTGACGCCAGGTGCCTTTAAATTTATCCTTTTGTCGGAAAATTGTGTTTGTTATAACTAGATCATGTTCGGCGCATTTAGTTAGGAGTAGTTGACCGTTAGCATTCATGTTGCCCAAACCGTTCTTGCCTATAATGCCTGGCCAGGTGTCTGCATCTCTCCCTACTCTAGCGTTAAAATCGCCAAGAATAACGAGTCGTTCCGTTTTAGGTATTCTACAGAGGGTTTCTTCCAGCTGTTGATAGAAGCTTTCCTTGGTTTCGTGACTGGCATCCAGAGTGGGAGCGTAGGCACTTATTAAATTTACCGCGTTGCCATCTGATAGCTCATAGCGTAGCACCATTAGACGCTCGGATAGGCCTTGTGGTACTTGTGTTAAGTTGGATATAAGTTGATTCCGAACGGCAAATCCTACTCCATGTTGTCTTCTTGAATTGGTGGGAAGACCTTTCCAATAGAAGGTGTAATACTTTTCTGTGAGAGAGCCTTCCTCCAAAAATCGAGTTTCGCTGAGAGCTGCAACGTCAACATTGAGCCGGTGAAGTTCTCTATCTATTAGAGCAGTTCTTCTTTCAGGCCGATCGGTGCGAGTGCTGTCGTTCAAAGTACGAACATTCCAAGCGCCGTAGATGAAAGAATTAGTTTTGTTGGATTTAACTTGCCGGTGTTTTTTCGACATTCGATGAGGTGTCCCTGTGGGCACCCTCCCCCGGAGATCCGATCGGGAGGGTATTTTACCTCCGGATGATTTTGTCCCACTTGAACGCTCCATCATTTTTTTACAGCCTTAATCGACTGAAAACGAAGCTGCATTTGAAGTTTTAGCTGGAGCAGGTATGCAACTGACCAGCTCGGTTGCGGAAGGCGAGTGGTGTGGTCCCATGGCACAGAAGGAGACTGCGACGATGGGGTAACCAAACGATTCCAAAAGCAACCTTTGTGTGCGGTGGGTTATTTTTACCGCACTCTTCGTGAGAAGGTGGATGTGCTCACGGCAAAAGGTAAGGGTTATTCCGCCCTTACTCGGTCGTTAGAGCCTCGTTAGTGAAAACAGGGTGCACCAAGTTCAAATTGAACTCGCGAAGGTGAGGTTAACAATTGAGTAGGAGAGGCTATAACTTGCGCTTCACTACCCCATTACACCCCCTTTAATATATAATGATAGCCAGAAGCAAAATATTACAGATTATAAATAGTTGAAGTCATGTACAGTTAATGTTTCAACATTGTTTTCATAACAATATGACAAAAAATCTGAAGCTCGATTCCACAGTTGGAATTTCACATGGAACTTGTTGGAGAAACACTTTATTTTCCAAACGTAGGTAAATAGTTGATTACTTTACTTGCATTTCCATTTTGTCTTTACTTCTAATAGTACTACCGTAATATGCTGGCTGGGATACCCATTGAACTATACAAGAAAAGCAACAGCACAAAACCATTGCATATGTAACAAAAAAAATTAGCGCTACTCATTTTCTCCACGTACAAACCATTCCAAAGAGTTTCCTTTATATACGGGAATACATGTAGTGTAATACATGTACAGTCTAGCGCAATAATGTCTGATACTTTCGATAATTCCCGTCCTTTTATGTCATATGAACCTTAATGCCAGAAGAGGAAAGAAAATATCGAATGTACCAAATTATTATTACGTGCGTCAGTTAGTATAAACAAAGTATTTTAAATATCGTATTACCTAGAATCAGTTTCAAATAATTACTAAAAAGAACGGATTTAATTGGCCACAGATAACAAATTATTAAATTAATTATTTCAAAGAATAAACAAATACAAATATTCTGACTTTAAATAAATGTACCGTCATTCAAATATTTTCTAGTAATATACAGTAATTCGCTTAAGGCGGTACAGAAAACAAGAAACATAATTATATGGAGTACAATTAAATATAAAACTTTCCGTAACGAAAAATACTTTGTTACAATAGTGGGGTCGACCTGGTATTAAAAATGGCTTGAAACGGACTTGTTTTTTTCGAATCTCTTTTGGTGATATTATGAAGTGGGACCCCCTCTATCACCCGGAAAATTTTCCGGTCGAGCTTTTCACGAGGAGGGGGGGGAGGGGGAATTTACATGTAAAGATAGGGAAAAGGGAAAATCAGTTTTCGGACATAACTCATTTAGTTTGATTCGGATCGAAAAAGTGAATAGGAATAAAATGAAGGGCTCGTAAATACGCGTGAACTGAATTTTGACTCGTCGAAATCGGTCCAGCGATTCCCGAGATATTGCTATAGTCTAGTATACTTTAACTTGGCGTGTGTATTTTCTCTTGTACACGAAGATCCAGAAATATTGTCCACGTAGACAATGTTTCTGGACTATTGCTTTAACTTTGTGTACAATATGGGAGAAAATGAAATCGTACATAATTAACTCATACATACACACGCCAAGTTAAATATTTGAAAATACGGGTTTGTACTCGGATTTTTCGCTGCGGCGAGAGCAGTTTTCGCGTTTTTTTCGGAGAAGAAAGCGACTTGGCGACATTTCACCAGATAGACACTCAGGACCTAAGTACTGTGTCCAAATTTGAAGTCGCTAGGTTGATTAGGAGGGGAGGGGGAAGGTTAGACGTAAATGAAATTAAAACTGTTGTAACTTCCGCAATTTTTTCCGCAAATCGCGCAGCAAATGTGACATTGTGTACTAATTGCCTGTGAGTTCCGCTCATGTATTTTCAATTTTTGTCATAAATAAACAAATGGTTGCGAAATAACCAATTCATTGTTGCTATTATTTTTAGAAAAAGTCATTTCAAGTCATTTTCAAAAAATCAAGGAATTTCTTTCTTTTTGATTTGAGCCCGATCAGATTGCGATCGGATGATTAGGAGAGGAGAGGGGGCCCGCAAATTTTTTGCCCTGTAGAAGGGTAAAGGAAAGGGTTAGAGACTTCGGGCTGGGCTCATTTTCAAGGGCAGTCAATTCTCTTTTAAGATTTTTTTACCCCGAAGCTCTAACTTCATTAGGGCCTGCACGCGCGCATGATATATTTATATAATCGAGTGCGGCAATTCAGCAGCCGTGCAGCGAGATTCCCGGGGAGGAGCCTAGCGCTCCCACTTCTCATCCTTCTCTGTCACAAACACACGTCCCACTCAGCTCGTCCATTTTTATAAACGTATCGCGCGCGCGTGCAGGCCCTAATGAAATTAGAGCTTCGGGATAAAAAAATCTTGGAGGAGAATTAATTGCCCTTGAAAATAAGCCTGACCTGAAGCCCCTAACCCTTTTTCTTGCCCTTCTACAGAGCAAAAAAATTTGCGGGCCCCCCCCTTTCTCCTCCTAATCACCCGATCGCAATCTGGTCGGGTTTTCTTCCTGACGCAAGATGACTTTTTCTAAAAATAATAACAACAAAAAATTGGTTATTTCGCAACCATTTGTTTATTTATGGAGAAAATTGAAAATACATGAGCGAAATTCAAAGTAGGCACATTAGTACACAATGTCACGTTTGCTGCGCGATTTGCGGAAAAAAATGCGTAAGTTACAATAGTTTTAATTTCATTTACGTTTACCCTTCCCCCTCTCTCCCTAATCAACTTAGCGACTTGAAGTTTGGATGCAGTACTTAGATCCTAAGTGTATATCGGGGGAAGAAAAAAAAGTTGCCAAGTCACTTTCTTCCCCGAAAAAAACGCGAAAACTGCTCTCGCCGCAGCGAAAAATCCGTGTACAAATCCATACTTTCAAATCGCAATATCTCGGGAACCGTTGGACCGATTTCGACTAAATTCAGTTTACGCGCATTTGCGAGCCCTTCATTTGACTCCTATACACTTTTTCGATCCGAATCAAACTAAACGCGCTATGTCCGAAAAATTGATCTTCCCTATCTTTACATGTAATTTCCACCACCCCCTCTCCCTCCTCGTGAAAAGCTCGACCGAAAAATTTTCCATCCAGTTTCATAACGTTACAAAAAAAGATTCGAAAAAAACGAGTCCGTTTGCAAATCCAGATCCATCTTATTAATATGGCACTCATTACTCTATATGTCATACGATCATCTAAAACGGATTCTGGGACTTTAAAAATTTTACATCAGCTTTATTATGTAAGGAATTATAAATATAGACACTGCCACCAGCATAATAACTTCATATTGTCTGAAAGTTATTTGTGGCATTCTACGAATATTCTTTCCTATTATTTGGGTTTTCTACCACATGTACTATTATCCTCTTCAAAACAAATCACCGAATCTACAAAATAATAGAATTATTGGAAAAAAAGCCTCTGCACCCGTGACGTTTACGCCAAAGGAAAAGTCAGAGGTTATGTTTTGCAAATAATATAAATCGGAATAAACACAAAAATAATGTATTTTGCTGACGTTTCGGAAAGTAATCTCTTTCCGTTTTCAAAGCTATTTTTTGAAGAACTCTTATTTTGCTGTGTATGTCAAATACACAGCTTTAAGATTCTGTTTATGTTATTCCCATAGATACTTACTACTTACACGGAACATAGAACTGATGATATTTTTTAGATAATGTTGAGTTTGTTAAGTTCTTCTTTTAACATTGGTAGCCAGGTTGTACAAATATCTACAGAACAATTCGATACGCACTTATCTTCATTTAATAAGATTATTGCTGATTCTTTAATTTTTCTTTTTTTGGAATCTGTTTCTTTTGTTAAAATTTTTGCCGAGTCCCAGTTTATTCTATGTCCGTTTTCCCAAGCATGTTCACAAATCTTTGATTTCTGAATTTCATTCTTTCTAATGTAATTCTTGTGCTCATCCAACCTCACACTAAAAGGTCTGGATGACTCACCCACATAACATTTATCATATTCACACGGGATATTGTAAATACAGTTTTTTGAATTCTGCTCCCTGTTTATCGGTTTTGTTTTTGTTAAAATAGATCATAAAGTGTTCCCCGTTTGAAATATCGTCCTAACATCAAATTTGTCACCTATACGGCGTAGCTTTTCCGATAGCGCGTATACATAAGGAATTATTGCTGTATAATGACGTTCAGGTTTTTGTCGTACCTGATTGTCCCTATTTTCAACATTTATGAAAACTCTATCAAGAGGATAATAGTACATGTGGTAGAAAACCCAAATAATAGGAAAGAATATAATAACTTCATGTTCAATGATTTCGACGATGCAAAAGTTTTTTCCAGGCGGGATAGGTTGAATCGCATTATAGTTTTCCATATCATAATTCGTATTTCGTAATGAGCATTTGTACGTAAAATGTATGAAAAAAGAAAAGTGAGAATTTTCGAGCCACTGACCTTCTTTGATAATTTTGACATCTGTTAATTCTCTGCACACAAATTCTTCATCCATATTGACAATTAGAAAAAAACCAAATGTAAAAAGAACTGACATTTTACACTTACGTAAATCACCGGTGCAAACGTATACTCTATCAACGATTCCCTAAAAATCTCTAAAACAATATGTGTAACACGTAGAAAACATCTATTTCACTACCTATCTGACAGGTAATCCGACACGACACTCAATGTGTTTTTGTGATTCTACATACCCATAATATGAAACTTAAAAACATATTAGTAGAACGGAACACCGGTTGTTTAGAGATTTCTTTTTAACATAAGAAAAATTGATTAGCCTATACAGCTACTGATTATGCCCAATAATATATGAGACACAAAGTTGCGTTCCAGAGGTCTTTCGATATTACCGCACACTAAGCATCAATATCTGCCAAACTTCATATCATTGCCACCTAAACTTTATATAATAAAATGGTTATTAACTATCATGTTAAAAGCAAGTGTTATGTCGCGATATACGATTGAAAAGAGAATTTAAAGAGGAATCAGATAGGTAAAAATGTACATTATATCATATAAAATAACAAAGTTTGGGTCACTTCCGCTGAAATCGGAAGTTGAAGAAAGTTTTTGACAGGCTCAAAACAGAGACAACTATTTAGTGTACAATTTTCTCAAAATTAAAAATTGTAACTTCTTAAATAGCAGTTAGTAAGTTACAGAGCGGTACGTGTTTTCTTTGTTACCCGGTATACATACATAACTGTCAATATATACAATGTATTTATTTTGTATATTCTATATACCTCTGATGCCTACTAAACATATAGATGTTTAAATTTAAATTGCAGCGAATTCATTGTTCAAATTTTCAACTATTTGTAAGGAAAGCGAAACTATATTGAAAAAATATATACTAGCATTTAAAAAGTGTATGAGTACATAGTAAATAATCTTAATAGCTTAGTATTCGGAATATCGCGTGCAGACACTTCTAATTTGCTTACAAACATAAGAACAATTTGTTTCTGTAAGAAATGGCTCTTTCTAATTTTGACAGCACAAATATCACGGGATATAAAAAGATAAATGACAAAGAAAGCCATTGTGTTCACCGTGCGGAGTTTGGATTGCTTAGAACATTAACGCATTTGGGAATATAATGCGTATACTCCCTTTCAACTTTCGATAAACTTTGTCAAGATATTCTACGTTCAATTCCTTTCAGTCGTCTCAGCGCTAAAAAACACGTTTAGTGTAAAATAGATAAATTACTTACGATCTTGTGACAGCTACACGCGAATACCTGTGAGTAACAGAAAGGCACGTTCTTTTAAATTCTTCATGAAATAAGGATCCGTAGAAACTTTATTCATTTGTCGAAAGGTTGAAAGACGATTGGAAATTTTGACCCATATAATATTAAAAGGGAAACAATTTATCTGGATCATAAATCTTATTATGCACAAGATCGTCAACAACGTTTTTTATTTATTTCAAATCTAAATTTACCTATGTTATAAAAATAGATATTTTTTAGTAAATGCTTAGAGGAAAAATAGCAAATATTTTGCAAATTATATTAACTCATCACATAACAATGGACATAGAAAAAACATTCTATTTTATGATAACAATACATATTTCTATTGTATTTTTTGTGCGCTGTGGTTAGTTATTTATCTCTTTACGATGCTGGTATATTATTGTTGTGAAAATCTAGCATATACCCTCATGTCTATCTATAATCCATTATATAGATATGATAAAGAACATAAAGGGGACGTTTGTTATATCGTTTTATATTTTTTACCTTTTAGCTTGCATTCATTCATGAAAGAAAGCGAGATTGCCCTTTACCCCTGACAGATTTACGATATATAAAATTGGGTCCAGATTATCAAAACAAGCCTCAAATTGAACTTCGAACTGAACCCCAAGACATGCACTGGCATGGTGACAATTTTTCAACGAGTTCAACTGAATGCATTCGCAAACATTAGAGTTCCAAATTTTACTTCAACTGTATATTATAATATTAAAAATAAATACATAATATAAGAGTTTTATATTTTTCCATTTAATTGTCCTTCTCCAACGCTTAATATTGGGTTAAATTTTCATACCCTATCTTAACGTTTACACCGAGAACAATTTCATATTAGACAAGAATAATGAAATGCTTTGGACGTTTCACGTTCTTGACTTTACACGTAGATCCCTCCAAAAGATCATGAAATCCGACTCGTTCAAATATCATGAGAATCTTGAAAAGAGATTTTTAGGAACTGTCATAATGTCTGAGATAAACAGAAACGTGATTTCGTGCGATGCCGATACTTATAAATGTTTCGTGCTTTGGAAATATCTTTCATGAAAAATTTAATAGCATTTAAGTATATAAAATATTTTTTCAGCTAGAAGAAAACATGAAAAATTACCTAGAGTACACAAACTGGGCAAAGTTAGCATTCCCATGAAGCTTGAAGTAGTGCTGCATATTACTTGCCAGCCGAATACGAAAATTATTGATCCTCATCAAGGTACCGAGAAAAGAGCTAGGACAAAGGAAAATTTCTGAAACCTTACACAAAATCGTAATGCCTGAATCTAAAAAGTTGCAAATGATCCAAATGCTGAGCCAAACACATCTTCTGAAGTGAATGAATATAGAAATAATTTGAAAAACCTAAGACCGATTTGTTTTGCCAAGCCAATCCCACTGATTATAGAAGTATGAGTTTACAGTTATCCCACCTCAAAGAATAAATAGCAAAAGACCTGGTCTTATCTCCCATGAAATTTGCCATTATTGCTGTTCCAAAGGCAAACGTTAAAGACCTAAGTTTAAAGCATTTTGACATTAATAACAGTATAGAACGTACGCAGGTACTCGGGAACCATGTCAACGGGGCAGCGACAACAGCAGAATTTAAAAAAATCTGTGTTATAGAAATAAAAAAATTGTGATCTGCGATCCCGAAAAGCGCAGATATTGATTTTGAGCCGAATCAGAAAAATTCTTCTGTTATCCTGATTTGTGTTTCGCCAAAAAATTCGCGACGTGCGATCCCGAAAACCAGATATAACGATTTGGAGTCGTATCGAACCATAGATGGTAAAAATTCACCCGCCGTCTTGGGTTCCTATATCGATTATTTTACTTGCTTTTCTTTAACTCACAATGTATTCATGCACATTGTTTCTGTTCAAATCTTGCATCCTTTATATTTAACACACTTCCTGATAACCAGTTTATGCAATTTCGTACAATTACTAAGATCGGATGACAATACAATATTCCATAGTTTATTTTGCAAATATCTGCACGTAAGGGGCACGGGGGTGAAAATTACCTTCAAATCTTACATACCTTATTTAAAACACTTCCTGACATAATTAGTTGAAATTTTGCACAGTTACTAAGATCGGATGACAATACAGTATTCCACCGTTACTTTTGCAAATATGCACACGTAGGGGGCCCGGGGCCCTGTTAAAAATGTCTCGTCGATGTACAATCAGAACTCATAAAGTTTTATTAGTTTTTGTAATCATGTATGAGGTTTTCATGTTTCTATGAGGCGAAGGTGTAGGCTTTATAAAATTTTTGACAGTTTTTAAGAGCTAGAGTGTTTTATGAGTTTTTATTATGATTCTACTCACTTTCTTCCACGAGTTTTGATAAGAATTGAAAATAAATATTTTTATCAAAGATTTCGCAAGAAATTGCGTTAAAAACTTTATAGGCATTTAAAGGGAATCATAAGCAGAGTTCTTAAAAGATTTGAAGTGTTAATTTCTTGATGTGCTTTGCTTTGATGTGATGTGTAATTATAAGTTCCCAACAGGCGCATGAGTAAAATGAATTTTTAATAAGTATTTACTGACGTTGTCTTGTATATATTTGTGGAGGTTTATGAGCAAAGTCTATAGACAACTTCAAGGGAAATTACCCACGTGATTTCATGAGTATTGCAGATATTGCTATATAACAAATATTTTACAAGAATTTACTAGTATTTACACGATTTACAAGTATTTTCGGATAACATTTTCGAAAGTTTCAAAGAGAGATTCCATCATGTATTTGTAAGTTTTGAAAATACTATATGTAAACATTGTTCTTAAGAGATTTTGTAGTTATGTGATTGAAAGCTTTCACATGAATTTATGAATGAAGTTTGTATGAGATTTGGAGAGGTTTTAAATTATAGTTTTTACAAGCATTCTAAGGTATAGAAAAGAGCAAGTATTTTACAAGAATTGACAGTTGAGAGCTTAGGAGCTTTTACAAGTATTTTCGTATACAATGCTCGAAAGTTTCAAGGGGAGATTCCATGATGTTTCTTAACAGTATTTGTAAGTGTTAAAAGTACTATAAGTAAACGTGATTTTTAAGAGTTTTTGCAGTTATGTAATTAAAAGTTTTAACATCAATGTATGAATGAAGTTTGTATGAGTTTTGGAGAGGTTCTATAATCACAGTTTTTACGAGCATTTTAAGGGATTGAAGAAAGCAAGTATTTTACAAACATTTACAGCCAAAAGTTTACGAGTTTTAACAAGTATTTTCGTATAAAATATTCGAAAGTTTCAAAGGGAGATTCGATGATGTTTCTTAACAGTGTTTTTTTGAAAGTATTATAAATAAACATTGTTTTAAGAGATTTTCCAGTTATGTGATTGAAAGCTTTCACGTGACACTATCAATGGAGTTTGTATGAGATTTGGAGAGGTTTTTAAATACAGTTTTTACGAACATTCTAAGGAATTGAAAATACCAAGTATTTTTCAAGAATTTACAGTCAAGTGCTTACGAGCTTTTACAATTATTTTCCATAAAATATTCAAACGTTTCAGAGACATTCCACGATGTTTCTTAATATTATGTGTAAGTTTTAAAAGTACTGTAAGTAAAAATTGTGTTTAAAAGAGTTTGTAGTTATGTGATCAAAAATATTCACAAGAATGTGTGAATGAAGTTTGTATGGGATTTGGAGAGAATTTGTATTAGCATTTTCTGTCTGGAACTTTAAAAAATTTTATACGAAAATATTTGTACATGTTCATGAACACTTGATTGCAAATTCTTGTAAAATACTTGTTCTTTTGAATACAAGATGTCGAACGGTACAAACACAAGTCAACGAGTCTCTTCCATAATTTCATATAAATGTTGTAAAACCAAACCATTTATACATTACGTGTGTGTTAAGTGCTCGAGTGTTTATCACAAAAGTTGTTTACACAGATTTAGGAACCAGATTAGTTTTATTAATGACAATAAAATCAATTGTTGTAAATCGGATAATGAATGGTCAGTAAACAGTGCTTCTGACGAGGAAATAACAATTCTCGAAAAAACCATTTCAGAACTTACCGAGGACGGAGATGTGAAAGATAAATATATTTCCAAATTAAAACACGACACAAATATGTTTATGCAAGAAGCGTTAAAAACAGAAGAAGAAATGTCTGAATTATTAAGAGAGCAGGAAAAACTTATCAACGAACTAAAAGAACAACTAAGTGAGCTGCAGAAAAACATATGTATAAATAAGGAAGAATCGACAAAAACTGTAAGCACCCAGACCACTATTTCTAAACATCATAAAAATATAGCCGCAATTACGAAGTCATGGAATAATGAAATGCAACACCGATTCACGCAAACCGATATACCAAATGTGCAGTGTAATAGCACACAAACAAAGTACCCAGTACATAACTGCAAAGATATGGGTGAAAAAATATATCAGGATATGAGTAAAAAGTTAAGAAAATCGGAGAACATAAGTCACAATGAATAAATCTCCAAAGGTAAATAAAAGTCTGCTACGTACTGATGAACTTGGCCAGGGTTTGAATATTAGACTGCGAAAAAACCTTTCTAAATACCAGATCACCTCATTTATTAAACCACATGCACCCTTATTAATAATCATAGAAAATATAAGCACGTCAGTTGCAGAATTTACAAAAAACGATACCGTAATTATAATTGCGGCTAAAAACGATTTCATCAAAAATAAATTTCCATCTTTCAAATTCATATGTAAAAATCTTAAGAAGTGCAGTCATACGAACATCATCTTCTCGTCTGTACCGTTTCCAGGAAACAAAAATCAAAATACCCGGATCTATAAATATAATGTGAAACTACATGACTTCATCACAAAATTAAATCGTGTAACAGAAGGCAATGTAAAATTTTATGAAATAAATAACCAAGGTTAAAATATAAATAACCGTAAAATATCCAAAGACTTGACAAATTTAATTGTTAAAAACAACTTCCTACATAAAACTTTGGTGTTCATTGGATCAAGTGTTTGTGACCAAAAGGTACCTATGCCGCTTTGTACTACTACCAACATAGTGTGCGATACGTTAAACCCATCAAACAACGATCGTACGAGCGCATGCTTAAATTCAAATAGAATAACTGTATGTGATTTATTAGAAGCCAGTACGTCGAGTGTCAATGACAGCGTATTAATAAGTGAGCCTCCGAGGATTACACAAATAGTTCCGCAGCCTGATAAGTCCACTAACTATGACGCCGATTTTTTATACCCCAGATTGTCGCAGATATCCCTCAAAATATGACCGACTACTTCGGAGAATTTACCGAACCCAATTATGGCTACAGTAGTAATATGCCAAATAAATTTTGTCTTTTACATTTAAATATACAATCGGTAAGGAACAAATTGCTAGAATTTGAACATTTCATTAATTTGTCGGACAAAGACTACGATGTTGTCTGCTTATCTGAACATTTTTTATCTGACCAAGAAATATGTAATTTTGGCATAAATGGATACAACGTGGTGTCCTCATTCTGTAGAAAAGCTAGCCACCGTGGTGGTGTCTTAATACTGTGTAAAAGTAATCCAAGTTTTATCCCTGCTAATAATATAAATAAACTGTCTGTTGAAGCGCATTGTGAGTTAACTGCTGTTGAATCTCAATGTTTAAATCTAATAATAATTACTATGTATAGGTCAACACTAGGAGATTTCGGTAATTTTATGTTTGTGTTAAATAATCTCTTAAGTAAATTAAGCCACACGAAACGTAAAGTTGTCATAAGTGGCGATTTTAATTTAAAATTTGACACAAATGACTCGAATTATCTGAAATTTAAAGATCTTATCGTTTCTTATTGTTTTTATTCTACCATAAAACTGAATACAAGGTTAAATAATTGTATAGACAACATATTAGTGAATTTCGGTGAACCTTTTTATACCGATGTATTTGACCCAGGTCTGTCAGATCATAGGGCAGTTCAGATAGAAATAAATGTTACAACAAAAGTGTACCCGGAGAAAAAGATTAAGACGCATCGTGTCACCGAGAATGGTATGTTCGCACTCTACCGGAGCCTGGAAAAAGTCGATTGGAATTTTGTGAGCGACAATCATGTTGATATCGATTCTAAGTTCGATAAGTTCATGCATACACTAACTAGTCACATAGAAACAGCTTTCCCGCGATCTGAAAAAATTGTCAAAAACAAAAAAATAAAAAATAAATGGTTTTCGCCAGATCTACGCAAATTAAGAGAAAATATACGATCGTTCTCGGAGTTATATCAAGAGTTTCCTGACCAGACACTAAAAACTCATATAAAAAATCTAAAAGGTGAATACAGGCGGGAACTTAATTTCGCGAAAAGGCGCTACTATAGCGATTATATAGAGAAAGCAGGTAATACACCAAAATCTTATTGGGATGTTATCAATCAAAATAGAACGGTAAAAAAAGCACCAGTTTATGTAGATGTTGACATCCACGAATTAAATGATTACTTTGCAAATGCCCCAGATGACATTATTAAGAACTTGCCTAATCCTAAAAACAACGTAACTGATTTTCTTAAGCAACACGTAAATTTTCCTCCTTTTGAATTTTCCAGTGTTAGTTTTAATGATATACGCGATATAATAAATAAGTTTAGAAATAAAAAAAGTAGTGACCATTTTAACATGTCGATAACTATAATAAAAAATATAAAAAATATTATATTAATTCCCCTCACTAAAATCATTAACGAAAGTATAAAAGAGGGCATATATCCCGGCGTGCTAAAAATTTCAAAAATTGTGCCTATTCATAAGGGAGGTGCAAAGGCAGTTAACAATTTCAGACCAATATCCTTGGTACCAATAATATCAAAAATATTTGAAACCGTATTAAAATTGCAAATGACTAAACACTTGGAAGAAAATAATTTTTTTTATCAATATCAGTATGGTTTTCGAACGAAAAAATCCACCAATGAGGCTATACTACAACTGATAGATCTTATAGTGGAAGGTCAGGAAAATGGTCAGTTTGTGGGGGTTACTTTCTGTGACCTACAGAAGGCATTCGACTGCGTATCACACCAGGTACTTCTTGGCAAATTACAACATTTTAACTTCAGTAAGGTCAGCGTGCAGATTATAAATTCCTTCCTAAGTAACAGGAATCAGTACACATGCCTAAATTATCAACAGAGGAGTCCCTCAGGGATCAGTATTAGGCCCCTTACTGTTTTTAATTTATATTAATGATATAAAGATGGGAATACCTGAAACTGAGGTTCTCCTTTTTGCCGATGACACCAGCATTGTAACAGCTCACGAAAAACTGAATGACATCAAGAGGCTCATGGTGGAAGGGCAGTCAAATGCCCAAAACTGGTTCCTAACCAACAAATTATGCATGAATAAAACTAAGACCATCAACGTGATTTTTTCCCACAGAAACATAGACACAGTCGATAATCCAGAGATGGCAAAATTCCTGGGTATCTATCTGGACCCTACACTTAACTGGGGTCCACACATCGACAGCCTTGCGAACAAACTATCAAAGAATATTTTTGTCATCCGAACATTAGTCAAATTAGTTCCTCATAGTGTCATTAAAACGGCCTATTTTGCCCTGTTTGTGTCTTAAATATCTTATGGTTTGATGGGCTGGGGTCACGCATCAAGAGCAGCCAGAATATTTGGATTGCAAAGGAGTGTAGTCCGCATCATCACTAATACGGGTTACCGCGAAAATGTAAGGCAAAAATTTATTGATATGCAGATATTCACATTACCGTCGTTATATATCTACATCTGCATTCTATATGTAAAACAAAACATAGAGCAATATACAGCTCAAACTTGTTATCACGACCACAATACTCGTGGTGCGGAAAACATAAGAACTAATTATTTCAGACTGAATTCGAGTAGAAACGGTAAAAATTACTATGGGCCTAAATTTTACAATAAGTTACCGCAGCACATCAAAAATCTCCCTCTTGGCAAATTTAAAGCGATTGTAAAAACATTTCTACTCCAAAATGCGTTTTACAGCATTAATGATTTCGTAACCTCCGATATAACATCTATGTGATGTATTTATGTGTATGTGTATATAGGTATGTATGTATGTATGTATGTATATGCGTATGTATGTATGTATATATGTATGTATGTATGCATGTGCCTATACATATATAGCCTTTATTGTCAAATATATAAATGGTTTTTAAGTTTTAAAATGTTGTGTGTTTCGACAGTTTATCTTGACCATTGCTAATATGTCAATTTTACATTTTTATTATTATTATTGTAGTTTGTAGTAAGTATTGTGTTTGTATTTTACTTATTTTATGTTATGTATTTCCGTTATTTATTATCCTATGTTATTTATTATTATATGTTAGTTATTTTTGTGTACCATTTATTTAACTATCTATTGTATGTTATATATATATATTTTTTTTCATTTCATGTACCTGACGTGTGTAAAACATTTTATATGTTAAACGCAAATAAATTTATTCTGATTCTGATTCTGATTCTTTTCAATTCCTCAGATTACTCGTAATAAGTATGATTATAAAACCTCTCCAAATCTCATACGTACCTACTTCATTCATAAATTCATCTTATGTATTTTTGGCTTTAGAAACTTGTCAAACCTTACATATACTTGTATGAGTTTTTATGAGACATTTTTAGCAGGGGGGTGAAAAGTGTTTTCAAATCTTACATCCTTATTTAACACACTTCCTGACATAATCAACTGATGAAATTTTGCTTGTTACTAATATTTGATGACAATACAGTATTCTATCGTTACTTTCGCAAATATCCTTACATAGGGGGCGCGGGGGTGAAAATTGAAAAATCTGCAAAATGAAGGAGCGAGAAATCAAAACAAATCGTTAGGAGACGAATTTTTATTGAGCGATTTCTGAGGGTAAACCCCCCAAAAAGTATGTCTGAGAAGTAGAAAATAAAGAATTTAAAAAAAAACTCGTACATTAGTATTTTTTTTTTTAATTTTTAGTACGAATTTTTACAGAAAAGCAAGTTTAAAAAATATATATTTATATTTTTAAAATATATATATGTATATATATATTTTTTGCATTTAAAAATGTAAGGGTATGTTGTCGTGAGAAGTTGTACACTTGTTTTCAAAACTTTTGCGTACACATTCAAAATTAAGTAACAACGATTTTGCAAAATTTTAGCTTTGTGAACTGATAATTTTGAGATTAGGTTAAAGATTTGATTTAAATTTAATTAAAACGAACGTAAAAATAAATACAAATATATTAAAAAAGGCTTCAACATTTTGTCATGGCCCCATTAGCCTCTATCACTGCATGCAATCTCCTGGGTATAGATTTTATAAGGTTGTGCCAATAATTTTGGTCTTCGCTCAACTCTTCCCACGCATTTTGAATAACTTCCCACAATTCTTCAGCATTTGCAAATCAGTTTCTTTTATAAATTTTTTTGACAATTAAACCCCACACATTTTCTAAGGGATTCATATCAAGACTACAGGACGGCCATGGCAATACTTCACTATTGTTATTTTCACTGGTGTGGATAGGGCAATAATTACCATGTTGAAATATGAAATCAATGTAATACAATTGTTCCATAGAAGGAAGCATAACATTTTGCAACATGGTCAAGGTAAGCTACTACATTAAACTGACCATCAATGCGACAGGCTATGCCTGAACCGAGAATACTTATCCAAGCCCAAACGTTGACAGAGAATCGTCCAGACTTGTTTCGTGGTGAAACATATCGTTCAGAAAATCTTGATTTTACTGGCCGATACACTCGTAAACGACCATCATTGCACGATTTAAATATTTTTTCGTCAGAAAATATTAGTATTCCAAAAATTTATAGGTCAATTCAGGTAAAATATTATCCGGAACTGCTTATTTTCTTCTGTTAATATATTTTTCTTTGCACTTGCGAAATTTATAATCTCTGGATTTTTAATACGACGGCATGCTGTCACCCACGATTCTGGAAAGTTGATCTCAAAAACCGCTTGTTTGGCCGCATTGAATGGGTTTTCCCTTAAATTATCTAAAAATGCTCCATCCTGCTCAGTGTTTGAGATTTTGGGTCTTCTAGAACACGGCCTTCTAATCACGGTCCCTCCTTGTTTCCACCTCTTCTTTACTCGTAGAACAATGCTTTTATCTAGTGCATAATGAGTAGCAACCCTTCTTATGGACTCTCTTCTAATTTAGAAAGCATCAAAACTTTCTCTGGTTATGTCAGTCGAGGCATTTTGAGTTTTCAAAAGTTCAAATGTCAGAGTTGATTAATCACAACCCTGATTTAATATAGCGAAAGATAGGTGTACGCGAAAGTTTTGAAAGCAAGTATGCATGAACAAGTGAAGTTGAATAAAAGTTTGTAAAACGGGTCTCCTTTTCCCTTAAAAATAAACGATATTTTTAAGCAACTTCCTTACATTAACTGCATTTATAAAATCGGCCTTCGGCTACACAACATTTTTTGCATCCCAGTTTCCGAGATGGCAAAGCTATCACATTTGATATGTAACAGACTATACATATTATTTATATAATATATCACTTAGGCTGATTCAGGTTTCTGCACATGGTCAAAACTTCAGAAATTATGGTAACGTCCACAGTTGGTAAATCATCACAAGGTCACGCAGAATGGTACGCAACATATGCAAAAGACAAGTATTTTGTGATGAAAATATCTGGACAATAATAGCATGCGTTACAATGAATTTTAACATCCCTTGCCGTATTTAATTATACAATTCACCTCATGGATTTCTTGCAAAGGTAAAAGGGAACATTCGTAACGTTTTTCCTGATTACAGCACTCGTTTAATTTCACCATCGTGCCTCTGGCTACTGCATTCAGTTTTTATTCACCGCACGCTACTGAGTTGACAGAGAACTGACAGAATGCTCAACTGTGGTTGCGGCTACGACTAACGCTTGTAATATTCATTTGTAAAACGTATCGTTCCTCTCGAAACTTCTGTTGTAGCCTCAGCAGACGTGACTTTCTGTTATCTACAAAGATAGAAAAATCGCATGTCGTTGATAAGTACATAAATTGATTACGTGAACGATAGTATTCGTGATTTCTGCTATACATTCTCTTAATAAAAATTTAATAAATCGCAAAAAGAAAACGACACGAAGAACACATCGATACGCAAATGTCAGTAGACGCAGACTAATTCTCGTGAGGGTTTCATGCTTTCAAATGAATATTGATATTTCCTTTGGATTTTTTCATAGAATGATTTTGCTTGTTTTTGTAAAACTTCGCAGTTGTCTTTTATAAAACCATTTTTAACTATTTTATGATATTTAAAAAGATTTTTACATTTTGTAAACATCCCTATTTTTGAGATACAAGGCTATACATAGTCATAAAAATAAATGTAGGCCACAGCGGACGAAATATTTGCCATAAATTAAAGAAAGTTAATTTTAGCGTCAAGTTTTTCAATGTCCTCACGACATTGTAGAAGAAAATAAGAAAAGTAAAGGTGTATCTATAGAATATGTGTTATACAATGATATATTACTATCTATTTCAGTAAGAAACATGTATATGTGCGCCAAAAGACAATTGATAGGATGCGCCGACGTCGGGATATAATGACATTACGTAGTATCGTCCAGACTTTTACGTGACGGTGTTGCATTATAATATGCTATTACATAACCTTATACGCAATTTTATATGCCGTAGTAGTTTTTTACTTTAAGCCAGAGATCAGAAAACTCGCTATTAATGGGTGCGCGAGTGCCTTACAGATTCATTTATGAAATGTATTACGTAGCTACAAGATTTATTAGTATATTACACTACAAAGGAGGTAAGTAGATTTTACCAGTCGAGGACGATTTTGTGCCCGAGCGTAGCGAGGCCTGGCAACAGAGTACGAGACTGGTCAAAATTTACCTCCTGCGCTCCTGCGTGGTGTATAACGTGTTGCCTGCTCCCCTACTGTTGATGAAATGAAAAATCAGATTTTACATTTCTTGTTCAATTTATTTGACAGTAATATTAAATAATTTTTTGACATTAGTGGATGTCAAGTAGTCTGCTTTGATTTTGTTTTTACTAAGGCGTACTTATAGATAATTTAATTCTCTTTACCTTTAGTGTTATTATTGCCTAAAGCCAATAAAAAAATAGCTATTTCTCAAAATGCACTTGAAAATTACAATATCTAATGTTTTTCCATTTCATCTTCATTCACTCGTTATCAAAACGATTTTATACATACACCAACATATTCAAAATTAGATTTTCTTTAACATCCATTGAATACACTATATACGTACAATCTATCGTTTTCGAGTTTTTATCGATTTTATCATGAAACAATTGTTCCGATTGTGTGCTATAAAGATGTTTAAAAATTCATATCTCTGCCAATATTGATCGAATGGAAATGAAAAATAAAAGAAAATTGTTCGTAATCGAATTCTCTACAACTTTCATTTGAAACATTTTGCAATCCGAATGACCATTTTTAAGATTTTAGCGAAGAACGTGCGCATTTCCGTTACGTCGCAAAACTGTCAAAATTTCAAAAAACTTATCTCGGCTCCAATAGGTCGTAAGAAGTTAAAAAGAAATTGTGCGGATTTCTATTACCCATAATTTTCAATTGTACATATTTTACAATAAAATTGATACTTACTTCCAAGTTCTTTGCGAAATAACGATTTTTTTACCTATTTTCACCCCTCTTCCTTCCGCCGGCATCTACCGGTAGGGATTTTTGATATGTTAAAATGTACCGTAGAGTGGGTATATATGGAACACAGGAGGTAATATGAAACATTTGGACAATCTTTTATATTTTCGCGAGCTTAGCCTCTTGCGGTCGATAAAACGCATTTTTAAAAATAAAGGTAACCTGTCAGATAAATGTAGGTGTTGATATTGGCAAGATTTAGGTAAGTTTAATATTTAAAAAAGAATCTTGAAAAGAGTGAAAGAAACATGAAAATTCTATACGACTAAAAGTGTACTCTCTATCTCAGTTATTATTTGAGATAAACATATGCTCCAATGGAATTAACGTTAGTACATAACCTCATGTTAATAACTTTAAAAAGTATATTAGAATATACTCAATAGTTTTCTGTAAAAACACGAAAGTAGCAATAAACTACATTTTCAGGGTAATTTGGGACATGCCGCGCCGGTACAAACGACCGTTAGGGGTAAACTCTCTTCATGATATTAAGCAACCAGTGATAGAATCCCGTGATATTGAAGTTAATAACTTTATAGTTATTAATTTCCAAGTATAACGTAGGTAGTAAAATAGAGTGCACAAAATCGTGTGTGGCCAAAGTTATTGTGGTAAAGAAAAATTGTTTTACTTTTTAAACTGTCTCAGGCAATATATGGGAAAAAGAGATGTTTTTATTTTTCCTTCAGTGCAAGACATTGTGACAGCTACAATGAACCCCTATATATTGACTGGATCCAATGAATAAAATATTGAAGATTGAAATTTTCACAAAATATATTTTAAGTTTAATAAGAGTTACGTTTATTTTTATTTTAAAGAATATCTATTTTTTAAGAAATTTTTTAAAATTATATTATTTATATTTCTATACTAATAAAAAACGTTAAAAACAATTCTTTTGTTTCATTTTTAACCATAAATTTGTCTTTATAACAGTAGAAAATTAGATTCATGTATATGTTTCTTACTATCTACTTTTGAAAGATCGGAGGGTTAGAAAACATTAAAAAAAAATTTTTTTTTTCGATCTTAGCTGTTCCATATATACCCTTGATATGCTTACAATCAACTAAAAATATTTTAGCTTCAGTTGTTATGCTAAAACTTGCACTGTTTCATATAACCTCCAACTATGAGTAATATTGAACACCCAAATATATATATATATTTTTTGTAATCCTGAGCTGTGAAAAAAATACTAATATATGGTGTTGATAACCCTATTTAAACCCCACCGATTCCATATTTAACATATTATGAAAATAGCCACCTTAAATAAATATTCACGTTTTCGTAAAAAAAGAATTGTTCCATATATACCCACTCTACGGTACCACAAAATAAGCCTTTTCCCAAAATTTCAGCCCGCTCTGAATTATTTCCTCCAAATTTTCTCATTTTATTGGGCTATTATCCAAATTTTCTGAATAATGTTACTAATTGTAATAATTGTACTATTACTATAAATATTAATTAATAATTGATAAAATTTCAAAGTCTCTTTTGATTTGCATGGTTCGAAATCACTTATTTCTCCAAGGGAGGTAAATAACTCACTTACCTCCCGTCGTTAATAGCAAATGGCACTTTACCTGTAAAATCAACTTACCTGCTTTAAAACAATATGACAATAGTTTACTTACCATAGTGGGAGCAGATAAAATTAATTCTTATCGTCTATTATCATAAAACATCAAGACGGCGAATAATAAGACGAAATTATTAAAAAGTTTAAATAAACAAAAGTCAGATTCTGCGGCTATATTTTAAAGATAAAAATTTCAACAAATATTTAATTTGCTACTTATCTGTTTAATTAAATATGCAAGGGGTTTTCATTTGTAAAAAGAAGTAATATACAACTCAAACTGAAATGGTAAATCAAATAAAATATAAATTTAAATTATGCGAGCAAGTTAGTACATTCTCTGAATTCTTGAGGATATTTACTGGCGTGTTTTCTTTTAAGATGAAAAGACGACAAGATGTTAAAAATCAGTGGCGTATATTCATCTTAAGTAAAATAACTTAATCCAGAAAATATTAAAGGAATCTCCAGAAAGTACTTAAATTAAATACTTACGTGGGTCATTGAATGAATTAAACACTGAATAACAGTTTTTTTTTTTATTATCGGGATAGCATGAGAAAATTATTCATTACAATAATTTTGTTCGTAGTAAAACTATGCTGAAACCCAGTGATAAAAGAAAGATTTCAATAGGTAGAATCCATTTTGTTAATTGCTTTTAAATTAAATTTTAATAAAGTTTTATTGTTTTTAAAATGTAAGTTAAATATTAATTCATAATACTTCCAATGTTTTTAAATAAGTGGGATTAATCACATGTATAAAATGCTATAAAAAATTGTATTGGGATGTGTAATGACGCTGTTTTATACAAATGACCTCAAGTTATTAAGTACAAAATTAATTGTTTTAATTTGTTTAATATACATATATGATATCCCGCTGCTTGGTCGGTTAAAATATGACACGATAATAATTTCTAATTTAGATCTCAAGTCGTAATTTCGGAATCGTTCAAAGAAAAAAACAGCTATAGAAACACAAAGCAAATGAAATGAACAGTGCATTGCAAGAACAATAATGTGTGATACAAATAAAACTAAATAAAGCTCCTATCTAGCTAAAATATAAATAAAATATTTTAGATAATGATTGTTTAAAATAAAATTTGTTAATAAAAATAAAATTAATTGTCGAAATTTAAAATATCTTCAATTATTTTCCAAAAATATTTTGTGAAATTTATTACATTTTAGTCCCCGTAGCTCAATAAAAACTTCCAGCCGCACAATATCACTTATCTCGATGTTCAGCTACAATCTGCCAAGCTCCTACACAATTCAAGTCATATATCGGTTCCACTAGGAATCGTTTTCTGCGCCTTAAAATAATTTATGATTATTTTCTTTCTCCAACTTGTCACAATTTTGAATAATTAATTTTCTTTTCTTTGCTTCAAATTCTTTAACTGGTTGTCTTCCTTCTTTTAACTATACTCCGATTTCACCAACAATCGTCTATTTTTTCTAGTATTTTCAAATCTTTTTCTCTCTAAAAATTTTCTGGTTATTTTTCATGTCCCCCCTGGCAACCTCTAATTTCTATTTTTCCATACTCTCATTATATTTTCTGCAAATAAATAAAATCGCCGATACCAACTTGAATCTTTCTTGACATCAACTTGATAAAACGAAATGGTTCTCATCACGTGGTATTGAGATTTTTTCAGTTTTATCACTTTCCCGCACAAATTAAATTAAAAATCTTATATCTACATGAACATAATAAATGCGTAAAGGGTTCGAAATGTTATAAACACTTTGATAATTAGTAAAACAATAACTAAGTGAACTAAAATAAAATAACTGATTCTAATTGCCATTAAGTTATGTTAAAAATATCTCCAGTTGTTTTTAATGACTGAAATACAAAAATTGCATGTATTTAATGAAAATATCTGTCTTCTATAAAATACACAACCCAAGTTGATACAAGTAATATCATACCAATATATATATATATATATATATATATATATATATATATTGTTTTTTAGGTTTTCACGGGTGTTAAATGAAGTGTTGTTGTACTTTCGGGTGCTCTCCCGCGTCGATGGTCGACAGGAGTCATGGTTGTCTAAACGACGTTTCACGACGAGGTCAGTTCGAGCAACGAGGAGCAGCAGTAGGCAGCTTTTAGCGAGAACCTGAAGATGGCACATGAGATTCTGCCGAAACGTCGTACTATATATATATATATATATATATATTGTTAAAATTTATGAGAAGGTATATACTGGTTCAAAATATTTTTTAACGCCCCGTATCACGTCGTTGTGTTTCTTTCAGGAAATAACTCCGATTTATTCCTGTAAAAATTCTGCATATATGTTCACTACCACTAAATCTATCAAAATTACAATGGACATATATTTTAGGAGGATAAGCAGTTATGGAAAGTATGCGTGCCTGCTCTAAAACCCTGATCTGGTGTTGCCACTGGCAAATGTAAGCGGGTGAAGCAAGCACGTCTATGCTGTCAATTTTGCAACCCGACAGGACAGCCGGGCCGTTGCTTTTAATGCTTTGAAATCTTTTTTAGTGCCCTACTTTTACGATCAATAGTTTTGTTGGGGTAAGCCTACATTTTACACCCTTTTCCTCCTAAAAGTGCCATAAAGAACTAGTCAGTTTTAATCTGCTGGATTCTAAATGTTTAATTTTTAAGACTAAATTTTGCAATCTTAATATTTTTTGTAACTTTTAATTATTTTGGAAGTACTAGGAAATCTATAAATGTGGAGAGCAATTATAGTTCTGAGAGATATTTAGAATAGTAAGATTGTAAATACTGAAAATTGCGTCACTTCATTAACATAAATTTATCCGTTTACGGCTCACTCCACATCTTCGAAGAAATAGTCGGATATCTATAGTCGTCAGAATGTAACTGACAAGATATTTATCACTGTTCTTTTCTGTGTCTCTTTACAAAATAAAAAATCATCTATAGTTTTTTATGTATTAATGTAATAAATAAATAAATAAAAACCACAGAGGTTAGATGTATGTATGTATGAAATTGATGCATTTGTTAAACTTTCCAGTAAAACCAGTTGCTCGGAAAATAATTTTATGATAAATAATAAGCTATTGTAATTGTATTAACTGTACTAAATTTCAAAATTATTTTTGGTATTTTATACTACTTTTATTCGGCTGTGCATGCTATATTCCTTCCATCAATGATGTAATAAAACTGAAATTGCCACCGCACGTTTCTATTTTTACAGCAAAAAGCAATAGCTATATATAAATCGCTTGAATTTATTTACTGTTATAATGCAGATAGTATTAACTGACTCTTTATCTGTTCTAAACTTAGGAAATAGTTTCTCGTTCAATATCAAAACCAATCCATACATATTGAAAATAAAGAAATTATTACATAATATAATAGAAATGGGAAAAGAAGTTCACATCGTATGGGTAAAAGCACATATTGACGTAAAAAATAACGATATTGTTGACATTTTAGCCACGAAAAGTATCAACTCAGGTGTTCCCTCAGAAACAAAAATATGTCTATCCGACTCTTTCACCATTTTTAAATCCAAATTGCGTGATAGGTGGATGAGGATATGGCGAGAGTACTGCTATCTAAGTTTTGGCATGAAAATTTCTCAAATTTGAGCACACTTGTTTACCAGTACATCTGTTTAAAATAAATGTTCTGCCTTCAAAGAATTGTGATATTTGTGGAGTTAAATGTGACCTTGATCATATGTTCTTCCAGTGTTTTAAATACAACGCGTCTTGTTACAGATTATAAATCAACTTTATTAATCACAAAAAACAATCATTGGTCCAGGAAATATCTTCGCACCCGTTGGGAAAATATTCTCAGTCGGTTTTTTGCATAATCTTATGCAAAATGGCCCCCTGAAAACAAGTCTGCATGTTGCCAAGTCTAAAATCTGCAGCTACTGGAAGCGGCTGGAACCTCTCCACTCGGTGGATTTTTTTAAGCCGAAAATGCATTAAATTGTGTGTTCCTGTTCAAAAACATTCTGGTTAACCTATAAACATTACAGATTCGTAAAGTAACAAACTGAAAATTGGTAAAGTGATAATCAATAATAAATTCACCAATGTAGGTACAGAAAGCATTTGATATTGGCTATTGTTACACCTACCTTTAAAGTTTCTGACAGTCACATAATTTAAACGTTTCCAATACGCATCAAATATTATTGAGAAAATTTTTTTTATGACGTAAGTCGACGACTGAAATGTGTTGGTGGTTTCAAATTCAATTTGGATACTGGAGGCGCCTTGGAAAAATTCAAATTCGGATTATAATGAAAATATAGGTCTTGAAGTTGGACAATTACAAATATATCTGAACTGACATACCGTTGTGTGTCTGTCAATCTATTTGTCTGTCAGTATATCAGTCTTTTGGGTCTGAATAACAAACGTAAATTAATAACTAAAGTTTTTAGTATAATATATTTATTTCAGACAATTATTTAGACTTTATTTTACTAGAACGCGGGGAAAGTAAATGAACGTAAATTAATAAATAAAGTTTATTATAATATAATAACAAAAATAAGCAGATTAAATTTTTTTAAATGTAATTTTACTTAATAAGTAGGTATTACTTCAACTCTTATAATTATTGGAAATATAAAACACACAATAATTGTTACAAACATTATTCTGATGTATTGTTGATTCTTGGCGTTGTTCAACTTCTGTGAATTTGTTTTGCCTATATGGCTTTAACCGAGTCTTCGAATGTATAATTTTCATCCCATACTTTTAAAATTGTATTATACTCTTCATTAGTAAGAGCAGCAGCACTAGTTTTTTGTGTGGGATCTCTTTGCAATTGCCGGTATTTCGCATCATGCGTTCTGCTGCAGCAAACTCAACGTCTGAAAAAGGATTAAATTTGAGCTGATATTTGATGAAGCACATTTCTTGAAGTTGTTTTGCTAATGAATTCCACATAATCTGAAATAATATTGCATTTGTGAATTCTAACCTCTCCATCTAACAAAAATATTTTAATGGTATATAAATATTTAAAATAATTGACAATTTTTATCACCTTCACAACAGGTTCTTTATAATATTCGGAGTTTGTTTTCTTCATACTAAACCCCCAATCCTCCAAAATTGCAGCCAGGACTATGACAGAAGTTCCTTCTTCAATTTTGTATGATTCTAAAAATTGTTTCCATATAGTTGCCTTAGATCTTTTTGTATGTTGGAATTAGTCTGTCCACCTCTTTTCTCATTATCTCAGTATTTTTCTGTCCAAAACGCGACATTTCTCTCAAAATCGGTAATAAAATAATTTACACCACGCCTCGCACCACGCTATTAAAATTTTACGTCAAAATGCCAGTCAAGGCCATCAAATACACCATTGGAACCAAGACTTTGCAAACATTGCTGAAGTTTTTTTTGTCAAGTAATTTTGGTCTAAAATTTCCTTACGGGATCTCCTTCGCTCTCTTAAGTGTGCTTTTCAATGTTTCGATTGCACATTGTAAGTAATTATAAAATAAACAACTTGTTGCGCCAAAACGGCACTAAACATAATCCGATCTCAACCAAAACCTTTTCAGATCTTCTGGAGCACTAAAGAAACCCCCATGAAAAGTTTCATTCAGATCCGTTTAGTAGCTTCGGCGCTAGCGTGCTAACACACATACGTACACACACTCATACATACACACACAGACATTTTCCAAAAACCACTTTTTTGGATTTCTGGGACCTCAAAGCGTAAAGATTTGATGTTATCTCAATTTTCGTTTTTGGGCCAATTTTAGTAACCTCTCACAATTTTATTGTGGTGAGGTTAAAATGGGTAAAAAATTGTTTAAACTATTTTTTTATAACAAATTGCAAACATTGTTTATTTTACTTCGAACAAATTTTTTAAAGATTTTTTGAGCGATTTTGAATAAAAAATGTCTTGCAACTTTCTCTGAAGTTGATAGTTTTCGAGATATTAATTATTTAAAGTTCGAAAAAACGCAAAAATGGCCATTTTCAACCCCGAAGAACAATATAAAAAGCTAAAAATTTTAATGTTGCTCAAGTCCTTAAATATTCTTTAAACACCCCTTAACAAAGTCCCAAAGCATTTTAGATTATTATGTTATTTCAACGCCTTATTTTTTAACTGATAATTAAGCGCGTACATCATCATTATGGTCGGCCGCGACTCCTATGCTCCGTCTCTTTTCCACTCACGTACCATGCTGGCGCTCATAATTCATTGGTAAGTAACTTATTCTTGGATGTAGATTTTACAAAAAAAATTGTGGGTCTGTGTTTAATATCGCAAAAACCCAATCCAGGTCAAAAATTACTGAAGCGCCATAACAACCTCAATTAGCCATTTAACCTAAATTTAGCCGCAGCGAATTAAAAAAGCATCAGGGCTTATTTTTAATTTAATTTTGAAGTTATACATTTCATAATAATTTTTATTTGATAAAATACAGAATCAAATAACAATTAATAAAAACATATTTCAATAATAATCATCTTTTACAGATGTCACATATTTATTTTCGCAAACATCTAAATCACAGCCATACAGAGCTACTTATGCAATTTAAACCATTTTTTTACAGTGGCATGCGTGTTTTAGTTTTATACGTTTTTTTACAGTTACATGGCAGTACTACATTTTCTGGTAAAGCATTTTTTGTCATAAATTTAGGCAATATAATATTCTCCTCTGACGTATAATATCCCCATTACATAAAGTCAATTTGGGGTGTAGAAAGAGTATAAGGCATTCTTCCAAATATATATTTGAGCTCTTAAAGTGTGTTGAAAAAGTACATCGGAGGTACAAGGTATATTATTAGCCATATTAATGCCTGTACCACAGGAACGTTTAAATGTCAGTCTTCGAGCATCATCTGCTGTTTCACCGTTTTTTTTATTTCCCTAATAACTATGAATACGTATTTTCTAATATTCTAAATTGTTCCTTATCAAATTCATATGTACCTAAGGTAGATCATCTGAAGCACCGTTCACCCGAACCGTTTTGTGGCCTAGCCAAGGGACACATAGCGGAGGAGATCCAAGAATGGGAAAAGGATCAGAAAAAGTCCTACTGGAGGAATACTCCAGGCCAAAGACAAGCGAAAAAGTTTATAACTTATTCGACAAAGAATGCCACAAGGCTTCTCGAACTGGAAGAGTCCGAATTAAGGCTAATCACAGGCCTTCTAACTGGCCACTGCCCCTTGAGATACCATCTCAAGAATATGGGCAAGGCGGTAGATAATAAATGCAGATATTGCGATACTGCAATTGAAACTGCGGAACACATACTTTGTGAATGCAAGGTGTTAGTCCGCACTAGGCTAAAATTCCTAGAACAGGCGGAATTAACGCCGGAAGACATAGGAAAATTAGCCCCCAGGAAAATCACAAGCTTTGTAAAAAGTCTGGGAATCCTGGGATAACCACTAGATGTAGGGTAAATCATAAAAGATCTTTTAGGTCGAAGTGAAGTAAGGCTGTTCGAAGCCAAACGACCCCGTAAAACAATCTACAATCTACAAGGTAGATCATGCATTTACGTATTTTTTTATCTACATAGATTATATCCAATGCTTTTTTCTTTGTACCGATATTGCTAGTTGAGTCGCAGCCGGTAAAAGCATGTAAAGCTGGCAAAATGTTACATATCTCTGCTGGAAGATTCTCAGCTGCGAGATGACATGCCAAAGTTCTTGATTTTTGACTGTGAATTCTAAAAAATAATCCATCACAACTATGAGACTTAAAAAAATGCCAGAAATGATTCCTAAAAAATAATTCTGTATCCACACTATGGATAATTATCTGAGAACCTAGATAAAAATCGTATGTAGCGTGGCAAAAAATTCGTGTCAGCTTCCTAGTAATTACTTTTGTGGTTTTTGCGATATTAAACACAGACCCACAATTTATTTTGCAAAATCTACATTCAAGGTACTTGCTATTGATATATGAGCGCCAGCATGGCACGTTACTCCGGTTGAGTCGAAAAGGGACGGAGCATAGAAGTCGTGGAAGACCATAATGATGCACGCGCTTAATTATCAATTTAAAAACCAGGGGTTGTAATAACATAATAGCCTAAAATAGCCTAAAACGCTTTGGGCCTTTTAGTCGAGGTCAGGAGTCGAAAGGGGTACCTTTTTTTTGCCAGAGCTCCAATCTAGAGCCCCCCCCCCCGTTTTCGAGGTCGCTGAATACGATAGTGGGATCCCACATTTTTTTCTCTCGCCAACCCCTTCAAATTGGCCAAAAACCTCCCCCCAAGGTGCCCTTTTCCGTGAACCCGTTTATTTTCCACAAGTTTTCGACTAACTGTTATTCCCTTAAGTAGAACGGAAGGTCCCTCGAGGGATTTGACCTCAGCCACCTCTACAACAGGGTTCCACCCCTCTAGGGGGATGAAACATTGATATTTTGAAAAGGGTGAAAATGAAAATTCTTTTTAGGGAAAAAATAGTATTTTGTAGGAGGCGTTTCATTGACCAAGGTGGTACGCCTACTACAAAATATTATTTTTTTCCGACCCCTTCAAAGGACGGAAACAACACCCAGAGTTAGTTATACAACTCTGATCATCTGCCACCTTCCTTAAAGAAACACCTCCTACGAAATAATAACTTCTTTTCAAAAAAAAATCAAATACCCACCCCTTTGAAGGGTGAAAATAACCCCCCGGTGGTGGTTACACAATCATGGTCACCTACCATTTGCCGGGTGGAAATAGAGCAGAACACATAGGGTTCCTCGTATTGACTGCTCTCATTTGTGGCCCAAAATGTGGCACATGAGATATGAAAGTGCAAATGGAGCACTGTGTACTGTACTTTCCTACCTTTAATAGTTTTGCTCACCTAAGATATATTCGCTAAGCTACGCTATGCCGATGAGGAGCAATAACTCCGAAACACGTGTCCGTAGCTGCATTGTTATTTCTTTTTGAGGAATAAGGCAGTAATTAATTCATTTTCATTAATATTTCTCTTAATAAACACCAGCTAATCATACAAAAAGAAACAAATTTTCTGGAGTTGTATTAGATGAAAATCTCAGCTGGATAAACATATTGGTCAACTTTGAGTCAAATTAAGTCGTGTGAAAAAATAGTTTAGATAAAGTTTCTTTGACAAACGTATATTATGCTGTCTTTTATTCTAAAATCACCTGTCTGTAATATAATAACCTGGGGCCAAAGTGTCGATATACAAAAAATGGGTGTTGAGAGTAATATTTAATATGGGGCACACGGAGTCCTGTCGTGATATGTTTAAAAGTAATAGTCTACTGACTGTAACATCGATTTACTTATACAAGTTATTTATATATGTATATAGTATAAAAAATAAATTACCAGTACACCGTCACTCACATGATTACAATACGCATAAACGAAGTAATGTATACATTAAGAGGCATAATTTGACCTTATGTAAAAAGTTCCCTTTATGTGCTGGTAGCTACTTTTTAATAAATTGCTCTCCTATGTTAAATAGCCTAATAATATAAAACAGTTTAAACGCAAATTATTTAAACTATTGTGTAGTAAATACACTCTGGGTGAATATACAAATGAATGTGCGAATTTAAAGCAAATAAAAATTCTTATTTGGTTTTTTTTTTCTATAACTTTTTGTCTTTATTGTATTGTGTGTATTTTTGTATTTTATATACAAGTAAAATATATGTGTGTGTGCGTAGGTTTATACTATATACTACTTTATAATTAGGTATATAATGTTATTTTATTTATTATACATACATTTATATTTATTTTCTCTGTGGCCTTATTCTATCCAATTATATATTGGCACAAAGAATAAATTAATAAAAATCTGTCTATCTATATTTACTACTAATATTACCATTAGTATTATTATTACTTTTTAACTGATTTATTATTTACTTAAAGAAGACGACATAAATTAGAATATGAAAGGCCTCTCCCTTCTAAATTTGAAAAATAAATTCGAATTAAAAAAAAACTAAAATAAAATTAGCGATAAATAATCTTGTCTAGTTTCTTTCAGTTCGGCTTAATTTTTTCAGATTCTTTGATTTGATTATTATCCATTTTATTTTTCTAAATATTTACCTCAAATATATTTGTACTAAATTAACGTGTTTTATTTTACAGTATCGTTATCATTGCCATTATAATTTAATGGTTAAATTGCATTGAAAGTCAGATATTGTAAGAGGAATCGTATTTTCTAAAAAATAAATGATAAAAGGAACTTTCCGTGCGTTTAACCTGACAAAGGCACCTGACAAGATTCTATAATGCGCTTCAATATCCCTTGAAATGAGAATGTTTGTTTGCACATAAGCACCACTATATATTCTATAGGTTGAGTAATACGACTGAATTCAATATAAAGATAATTGGTTAGCATTATTTTAGTCAATAGAGTTATCAATATCTTTTTTTATTACAAAATTCTCACAGCTTTCAGATCTCTTGTTCTTGAACAGCACTGGTGAGTTCGGGAGTAAAACTGAATTATAAAAGGGCGGAATTCAATTACTGTGGACTACACCGGATTTAGTTCTCAACGAACTATAATTAAATATTAGGATGGACAAAATTAACATCTATATAAACATTCTAAACATAAACTTGATAGTATTTTTTAAAAATATTATAAATATAAAGTTTATGTAAACAGTAACAGTATGGAAGCTGTACTGTTGTATTTATTTAATTTTTATTTCATTAAATTTAGCTTTTTCTATATTAACTCGGGTGAGCTGCAAGTTGAAATAGTTAGTAAAAGCTGAATTTTCGCTTAGATATATGTGTGGGAGAACATGGGTCTCCCCTGAACAATATATCAAAAGACCCCAACGGTATTGTGTGAGCCTCATCGACCTTCAAAGATGACGGTCCAGTTAAAGTGATGCGGTCTTATTAATGTGCGTAATGTTTGACTGGTTCAAAGTAGAACGGTTTTCTGTTTTAATATGTTGAAAGTTCAATGGAGATCATTTTTTGTTTTTAATAATTTCCTCTATAATCATTCCGAGTTACAGTATTAAAAATTACAAAAATTCTTGTTCTTTAGTTTCACTATCGAACTTTTCTGTAACAAGAAAATAAATAGGCTTTTTGTATCGATAAGAATCAGTAAATCGTGGGGGCAACAGCCAGCGGACGAAAATTTGTACAAAAAGTTCCACCATGCGATATTATTTCCTCCAGGTTCTTTCATTAGCGGAATGCTCGTCATTATGTTTTTATCTATCTAAAATATTATCAAATGTTGCAACATATCAGGCATTGATAAGATGTCGTCAGTGCGATAATTTTGCAAAGAGCGCTTTGTAGTTGCTCTCTCCTTGGACTTCCTTCTAGTTCAAACAGCTTTTACATCCTCAAAGGAGTCGTTTGGTGATAGGAATGATAAACTAAATGATGCAGCTAGAAACTGAGACTGCTTTTTCCTATATACGATGTATCTATGTTCATCTAGAAACTTTGTGGACTAAAGTACATAAAACATGAATAGAAAGTTTTCATATTCTGCAAAATATATTGTAGTGATTGTCAAGAAGCGTTGAAAGATTACTGTGATGCAGTAGGGGTTGCAAGATAATACAAAAGAAAAACATACTTGGGCTGCTGTGCGTAGCAGATCGTGAACACTACCTAGCCCGGATAAGTGAAGTAGCGTGCCCATGACCAAATTTTCACTAGCTCATAAATCTCAGGGCGTTAAGCAGAAGTTTAACATAAACTATTAAAAGTTTTTAGTTTATTTAGCATAAAGTCGCTGAGGGTTCCATTCTAAGTTCTCGCAGACGAAACAATGACACTCTCTCTCAACATGAAATGGACTATATTGCTGTATTTACAACTTATGGTTCTCTAATATAATCCTGGTGACGCGTAGTTATATGGCTAAATTCTGATAAATATGTTCCCATGTGTAGCTACACATGGTTTACAAGCGTGAGGATTGACTAAAATAAATATGACCCCAATGGGTTACATTAGAGAATGTACTTAATTAATAATGAATGAGTAAAATCTTTGTTTAAATATATACAAAAGTAAGTTAAAAGAAAAACTAATATTGCTACGCAGAACCACTGAAGATGGTTTCGAGGTAGAAGAAGCAATAACACTTATCTAGGTGGTATGATACCCAGACGTTAGCAAGTGGTAAAGCTGCATTCCTACGGTGGTGACTTCGGGAGCCAGACGATGGTGCTTGATTTATAGCCTCCCTAGTCCTTGAAACATTTTAACTTAGTCCATGGAACATTTTATCCTAGTCTGTGGACCCTAAAGATACACCCATTTAAATTCCACAGTCGGAAGTTCACGTAAGACGTGCCCAAAGAGAGCAATTGTAATCAGATTTAATTCACAAAAGAAATAGTTTACATCTGGTTCCTCTAATATTTCACTTTTAGGCGAAGGTGCCGGTTAATAGTTAAATAGTAGTCACTTATAAATTAGATGCGCGAGGGCAGAATGATTAGGTGTTTTTTACATGGAGCTAGCAAGGAAGAACTCGAGGTCGGTTGTGGAACGCGGATCGGAATTGACTTGCTCGAGTATCGCGGAGTCCGAACTTTTACATTGTCGCTTTCGTTGCGTTTTTCATGACCGATCGAATCAGGCGCGAACGTTGTTTTGCTGTCTGGAAAGGTTCCCGCATTTCGTGCGGGTTTGGTCTAAATCAGGTTATTTGCCCGAGCCAGTCAGTGTGTAATAACTGAAATGATTGAAATTTATATTTGAAACTATACTATCGTATAGTAGGCCAAAAAAAAATTGGGACAAGCTGATTTTAGCGTGATTGTGTTCCCTATGGGGTACTTTTTATGTGCCTAAAAAACGTCAGTAATCCTCCGAGCTTATCCGACCACCCCAAACTTCAACATACATTTTTCATAGAGTATAAATCCTTATTTTACTATAAGGAATGTAACCAGAAGATTTTATAGAGGAGTTTCCGACTGAAATATTATGTTTTAATATCTCTGCCCTTTAGAAGCACACTTGATCTATGCTAAGCCCAGTCAGGCTGTTTATTTTTCGATTGCAACAGACACTGGACCGCTGGATGGCGCCTGCTTACTATTTTGCATCTCGCTATCATAAACTTACCGAGATGTCGTTCGTCACATGCCTACCTTGCACTGACGAGAGCCAACAGCTCGAAACTGCAGTCTGCAAGTGATATGGGACGATTGGCACGAGAGCTCTTTTAAGTAGGATCAGTATTTCGGCTGGTGTTTGTTGCATTCGAAGCATTAGCGTTTTGTTGATAATATGCGATTATTACACTTAACGCGCTAGGCTTGTAACTCCTCTCATGTGGTCTAATGCTACTATACACCAGACATCATAGATGTCTCCATGGTGTATAGCGACTTGCCATTTTGCAAGTACCGAGAGCGGTGACCTTCAGCCCTTGGTGGACTTAACCTATATACTGTTATTAAACATGACTTGCAGGAAACAACTACTCAGCGGGCAAATACCCCGACCTGCACTGAATTATACCTTACAAATCATGAAAGATTGGTAGCCAATGTCATTTGTCAATTCCCTGAATCTTTCATGATTTGTAAGGTATAATTCAATGCAGGTCGGGATATTTGCCCGCTGAGTAGTTGTTTCCTGCAAATCATGTTTAATAACAATATATATATATATATATATATATATATATATATATATATATATATATATATATATATATATATATATATATATATAATTGACAAATAACATTGGCTACCATTCATGATTTGTCAATTCCCTGAATCGTTCATGATTTGTAAGGTATAATTCAATGCAGGTCGGGATATTTGCCCGCTGAGTAGTTGTTTCCTGCAAATCATGTTTAATAACAATATATATATATATATAATTGACAAATAACATTGGCTACCATTCATGATTTGTAAGGTATAATTCAATGCAGGTCGGGGTATTTGCCCGCTGAGTAGTTGTTTCCTGCAAATCATATGTAATATCATATACTCACATGTGATAGTTATTCATGTTCATTTTGTTATATCTATTTTAATCATGGTTTTAATCCTTAATTTTAAATAATCAGTAATTGTTTACCTTAAATTGTGTACCTGTAAAGGAATTTGTGTATGAATTTGTCTGCCATCTTCAGGTTCTCACTGAAAGCTGCCTACTGTCGAGCAACGAGAAGCAGCAGTAGGCAGCTTTCCCTTTTTGCGTCGAATATTATATAGCCATACTGTATCACCTTCTTGAAATCCAGCACTATTAGCTCTTAGATCGTATCCTGTTTTCATACGATCGCTTGCAACCTTTATTTTACTCCTGGTCATATTATAAATATCAGATAACTTCTTACGAAGATCGGACACATAGTCCTCTACTGAACTATTATTATCTACTGGAGTTCCAAACATTAAATCACTGGGCAGACGAATATCTCGGCCAAAAAGAATCCGAGATGGTATATGCCCTGTTGAGTCATGAATTGCTGTCCTGTAAGCCATTAGAAATATTGGTATATGCTGGTCCCAATCCGTTGATGGTCATCCACAACTTTCGCCAGATGTTGATTCAAAGTTCTATTAAATCGTTCTACCATGCCATCGGATTGGGGGTGATATGGCGTCGTTCTGGTTTTGCGTATTCCCAACAATTTGCACACTCCTTGGAAAACTTGTGATTCGAAGTTACGTCCTTGACTGGAATGAAGTTCATTTGGAACATCAAAGCGACTGACCCAATTCATTACAATTTGCTCCACGACAGTTTTCGTCTCCTGATTCGGTATTGCATATACCTCAGGCCACTTACTGAAGTAATCTATTACTACAAGCACGTATTTGTTCCCATTATCTGCCATCGGAAACGGTCCAGCAATATCAGCTGCTATTCTTTCAAACGGAATTCCTACATTGTACTGATGCATTTTGCCTTTACTCCTCACCTGTGGTCCTTTGGTTGCCGCACAAAGTGTACATCGACGGCACCAGTTCTCCACGTCATCGCGCATATGAATCCAATAGAATTTTTCTCTGACTTTTGATAACGTCTTACTTATTCCTAGATGACCTCCGGAGACTTCATCATGAATTTTTTGTAAGACCTCTACCACCTTCTTTCCAGGTGAGAATTGGTGATATATCATTATCTTCTTGTTGGGCAGCTTGTAATTCCAGATGGTTCCATCCTTCATTAGGTTTCACGGTGACTCCTTGAATGGCTACTATTCCCTGTTTCTCTTCTATTATCATACAGTGTTTACAGTCTGAGCTACATGGTCGTCGAGATAGCGCATCAGCATTCCCATGTATTTTTCCATTACGGTGAATTATTTGAAAATCGTAGCTCTGGAGTCTTTCTATCCATCTCGCTAGCTGTCCTTCAGGGTTTTTAAATTGTAATAACCATTTCAGCGCTGCGTGGTCGGTACGTAATATAAACTTTTGACCGTAAAGGTACTTGTGAAAATGTTTTGTCGATTTCACCATTGCCAAAAGTTCTCGTCTGGTGACACAGTAGTTTCTTTCGCTTTTTGATAATACTTTACTGAAGTAAGCTATGACTTTCTCTTGGTCATCTATTTTCTGTGACAGTACTGCGCCGACGGACATATTGCTTACGTCTGTATCGAGTATGAAGGTTTTACCTGGCACAACCGCCTCTTAAGTTTCTGAAATGCTTCATCGCATTGCTCGGTCCAAATAAAGGGCCTCCCCTTTTCAGTTAATTGATGTAAACATTTTGCAACGTCGGCGAAATTTTTTACAAATCGTCTATAGTAAGTTGCCAGGCCTAAAAAACTTCGTAGTTCATGTTTATCTTTAGGTGTTGGCCAAGTTTGAACAGCGACAATTTTCTCCGGATCCATAGTTACCCCTTACCAAGATGCTATATGTCCAAA